>NW_019294996.1:0-20574 GCF_000500325.1 Leptinotarsa decemlineata
TTGCAGTCTGTATATTAATTCACCGCATTCGCAACATTTTTTGGTGATGCACCACATTTTGCGACCTCTCTAAGTATTCTTCGTGTCCTATTAGACATCGTGAATAAAAGTTTCAACTCCGGTGTCATCCGTTTCCTACTGTAGCAGCGACAAACTAATTCTCACAGACAAGTTGCAACCTTTATTTGGTTAAATACAAAGACATCTTTAAGATATATGGAATGTTTTTTTGGTATTGAATATTAACGTGGTGCAATATAAAGATATTTCAAAAAGCAGTCATTATTAGATTCAATATTGTTTATTCGTAGTGAAAAACTGAGACATATTCGATAACGCAATACTGGGATAGCTTCAAAAATTAAGATACCTTATAGAAAATATCCTTATAGCTGGGGAAACAGTGAGACAACTCAAAATGTCCCACTATTTCTCAAAACAAAACATGAGAATATGAGTCGCATATCGAACTAAAAAAACAAACTTTTCAACATGTCTCACTATTGAACAATAAATAAAAAAAAAATACAAACTGCAATAGTGAGATATCGGTTATTTCTTACTCAATGTTTTGAATGTAACATATCCTAGTATAGCTCCAGAAAGAGCATTTTCTCAGCATTATTTTGTAACAGATTTCTTAAATTGGCCATTTTTCAAGTTGTCCTAGTATGGTTCTAGCACAGCGATATCATCGCTTGTCCATACTGTGGTCAGTCTCCATAGTTGTAGTTGTGATTGTGATAGAGGCATTTCATCTTCTGTGTTCCATCCATCAGTTACTTTGTCTATGGTAGGTGATGCATCAATATCACGCCGACAAACTTGTTCAAATTGCTCGTCATCCAGCATATCAATATGCATTCATTCGATGTCAAAAAAGCTATGCACATCATCTTCTGGATCTTTCATAATTAGGGATTCTTCTGCGTCGTCGATAATGTCCGACGACTCCTCTGATTCGCAGTCCGAAGGAATCTCATCTATAAGTGCCTCAAATTCGGAAGGATCTAATTCTTGCAACTCCGCAAATGTCTGCTTAGCGTGACCTGTAATTTAAAAACCTAATTCAATGCCTTGTGGTCGCTTATGGATAATTGGCTCCTTACCCTACTCTGTACATAATATATTATTAACTTTATTTATAAGTGAAATTTATTATTTAATCTGTATGGATGATCACAAAATGAGAAATCACCAAATCTCATGTAATGGTATTCTTTTCACAGATTGAATCTTCCAGATACAATACATCATTATCTTTTTCATTATTATTGTTCAATATAAAATCCATTATGATAAGTTTTCTCACAAATTGTTAATATTCATATTCATCCAGATATTGTTTTGAAAAATACTTTAGCTTTACTTTAGCTTTAAAGTGTAATGGAACCTGAACATGCGGTGTCTACAGCCAGACATTGCCGAAAATCATTTGGCAATAAGATTAAGGTTTTATATCACAGATCAAAAAATGTTATTGATGTCGAATGTCAATTCGATTTTCAGCCCCGTAATTGGCTGATACAGCGCATGCTGGATTGGATTACATGTCATATGTCTTTTTGAATCATGCACGTGGTTTCCTCTCAAGGAACAGGTGGTTTTTAACTTGATAATACAATGATATATCATTAAATCTAATATATTGCTTGTCTGCAGCGTCCTGAGTTTCACCATAGTAATTTTTCATATATGTTACGTCCGCATATTTCATTCAACCTGCCATATACATACACTGTGAGTTGTTTTTGACTTATTATTTGATAAATATGATTGTCTTTTATCATTATTGTAGCATCCCTATGATGATAATAAAGATTGTCGAAAGCTTGGAATCTGTGTTATAAGAGTACACTAAGTTTTGGCCTCCTGCGTACCCAAATATTGTTTCACTTATTTTCTGACTAGTCAGCAAAAATACTACATTTTTCTATATATATAGAGGGGGGGGCAAACCGCGGACACGTGTAACGTGTTTCTGGCTATTGGCCTCATCAGCGCGGTGCAGCCAAGTGTAAAGATGGGCAACAGTTGTTTGCCGAAAATAGTAAACAACACATACGCACGGAGCCAACAATAGGAACCAACCGTACATTTGTCGTTCCAGTCAGAAGACCCAAAATTCCCAGGCTACATCTAACATGACCACGTAGGCAGCTTAGCTACCTGCGTGACATCGGGGTCGAGAGAGATTAATTTTACAACTTTCGTAGGAATTTTGAACTGTTTGGCAAAATTACCAAAAAAATTGGAAACTGTTCCTTGGCCACCATATATTTTTTTCTGTGTCAACTTCAATTACCAATGTCAACTGGGAATAACCTATTTCAAATCTTATTGTTGGATCAAATATGAATGCAATATCCTTCTTTCTGCCTATTACTAAAATGTCAATTCTTCTAATGCTACCGTTGGAAGCTGTAGAGTTGACTTCCTCATAAATTCGAATTTGTCAGATGATGCTGTGGCTATTAGGTGATAAATGGTGTGATGCCCAGTGTTTCTCAGAAGTTGACCAAATGGATAAGATCCCAAAACATAAGAAAGGGTTTCAGTCTCAGTACAATGTCTACACTGGGTTCCATCTTGGGATCTACCTGGTATTCCTTTTAGGTTCACAAAGTACACATCCTGTCATTTCAACACCTTCATTCCACTCAGATGTTGTCAGACCCTCTTGAGTCTTCATTCAATAATTTGCTAGAGTGTACTGATCATAAAGTTTCACACCTCTTCCTTTCATTTTCAAATTTTTCAATTGTTATATTCTATTTCCCTAAGAATATCTCTCAACTTCAGTCCAGAATAGAACCATTTGTCGTTGTCAATAAGTATATTATTTTTTTAAAACATATGTTAGCTTCATTATCGAAGGATCTTATTTTGTCTAGTAGCACATTCTATTGATATCTAAGTTTCTCAGTTATATTGAAGCTTTGAAGAAACATGTCCCATGTTGCCCTAAAGAAACATAGTCCTTTCACTTTTGGAGAAGACTAGAGCATTCTATCTGGATTGTCCGAAGGTAACGGTACTGTTCAGAGTATTGTGGCAGTTTCTTGAAAGTTAATGAGAATTTATGGTGGTAGGGTTTCAAAAGACTATCGGCCATATTCTGAGTTTTGGGAAGATTTCTTATTATCGGCAATGTAAGATCTCAATTTATCCCTTTTTGCCTCCATTCAAAATCAAGACTGACAATAACATTCGTAAACAAAAAAATCTCAATTTCATAACACAAGAAATTAGACCATAACACAGTGGACTGAATATAAGTTATCATTTGAATCCCGGGAGGACAATGAAGTATTGAGTGGATGAAAATACCTAATAATTCTGTTTGTATAACTGTTTCATAAATTTTTGCAGAAAAATGTACAGAACATCTGCCGATGTTATGACCTTTCTCTTTTGTAATTGAATAAAAATAATTGGTGAATAACCCTCTGCTTTGAAAGATTTATATATTTTCGTAACCAAAAGCAGGTATTTTTAATCTAACGATGGTGAAAGTAAAAACAAAAGGAAATACGTTGATACATCGGGTGTCTATGCATCTTGCTCTATTGGTTCGTTGTGATTCTCTGTTCTGACTATTACCACCGTATAGGAGTAGTTTACTTTCATACGGTGCGGTTACTATTAGTTGAAAAACATTCAACCAATTGAATACTGAACTTAGTCTTGCGTAAATACTTTCGGTGAACAACTTACTCACTGATTTTGGACGGTCCGAAACAATACTAACTTGGAATCAGAACAATATTTACAGTAAATAAAACCAATCATATCAACAGCGATCCAGAAAGTATCTTTGATGTGATTCAACCAAACGAACAAAAGTTTCTATAGATATGTTTGGTTTTATGAATGTGGAGCCGAGACAGAAGACGCAGAATTCATACCACGTGATCACAGAGTCAACGAATCGAAATATATTTAAAGAACGATCGATTCTATCTGGAATAACAAGTTAAAATTTTGTGGTATTATTTGTCATCACGGTACGTCTATCTTTCCATAATTTACAGATCTTCGTGGAGAGTTTATTTTGAAATCAATTGCTTTTTTCCTTTCTTTGAAAGATTTCCACATTTTTTGTGAAAAGATGGAGAAGTAGAAAGTCAAAACATTTCTTTCCCAAAAATTAATCTCTCCTAGGAATATATCGCTTTCAGGTCTAACTTTAGTTTCTACACATGATCGATGGAGTTTTTTTCTACATTTTTTTTAACTATTTAAGAATATCTAGTGTTGAAAACTGCATTATTATGTCAATGTGAATGTGCCGTGAACTCTTTGAAAATACTGTTTGATAACGAACAAGAGCCAACATTTTTCCCAGAAGGTGATTATTTCGCAAAAATACCCAAAAGTAATTTTATATTTTAAGCCTAAAACCCAAATTTTTTTATTTGACAAGTGACAACTAAAGAATCTGTATGGTCAACAGAACTATAACTCTAAGTTATAGTTCTGTAGTATGGTCCCAACAAAAATGAATAGAAACTGTGAGGCATTTTCTGGCGCGTATGTTACGTCAGTTGTCAATTTCTGCTTTATTCTGATCGTTATAGTTTATGAAGTGCTGATTTTTTTATCAAATATGTTGTGTATATACAAAATGAAGCTGCAGAATTATTACTTGAACAAATACGATTTTAATTGAAGTTATAGAAAATTGAAAAGTTTGTTTTTATTATTATTGAATTTGACATCTGACACAAATTGAATCACTCAATTCTGGCGAATCTTATTATTATTGACGTCACCACAAATCGCTTTTGTTTTGTCAAAATCTCTCGACGCGGGAAATGCAGACCATGCACAATGTTTTATTCATATACAAACTGAAAGAAAAAAACCCATCCGAATTAACTATTTTCAAATATATGAACATTGAATTATACGGAAATCAATGTCTTTTTCAGTTTGTACTCCAAACACCCGTTAGGTTTAATAAATATCTTGTCCAATGTTGAAAGGGCATTCTGAAAAATATTGTATGTTGTTTCGAATTGTCTGCATTCACAATTAGAGCTAATATTTTTTTGCCTTTCATATTCTCTGCAGAACCTATTTTTTGATTTGTGTTCATTACTTGTTCTGTACATAAAAAACATTTCCATTTATCCTTGCATTTAATTGATATGTCCGTAAAGGAGACAGTTACAACATTGAGCACTGAGTGACTGGTTGTATATATGGAGTTATAATATATGTCATAAAACATATATCTACGTATCTGGGAATGATTGTTCCTTCAAATGTGATTAGGATTGTGGAAACTAATACATATATTGACTTTTCAATTGTTATATTTTTTCTATTCATTCTTTTAACCTTCATTACTAAATGGTATGTATGTTTCGTCCTCTTTATTTTTGAATGTTCATTGTTAATCATATCATTAGTGCTTTCTCTATTACTGTAGGCTATGTCTATTTTATTGTCACGTTTTATTTCATTTTCATTATATTTTCCAATTTCAAGAGTCACATCTTTGGCTATTTCCAAATTAGCATTGAGCTGATTACAATGATTAGTTTCTATATCGATAGTCGATGTGTTTTCTATTTTTGGTAATAAACGTCACATATCAAGGAATGAGTGAATTTCATCAGTTCGGACTTTTATTGTCTAATATGATATGATTTGAAATCCCTGAAAGAACAAATGAAATTGAAATGAATAGTTGAAAATAACAATTATATTAATCAAAAAACTTTGAAAGGAACTAACAATGAAATAAAAAAAATTTAATAAAATGAAAATTGAGCATGAAATTAGAAAATGAACTAAAAATTCAAAGATTTCCAAATAAGTTACTTCACGACGATTCGATTGTTAGTATTCACAATCGTCTTCGGGTAAGTCATCACCATAGATATATACCATATAATAATAAAATTATTACTCATTATAATTTCTATGGTCATCACCCGATAACTCACCTAAATAACTATGGAGCGATAGAGAATAGTTTTGGTGCAAATGTGATCAGAGTCATCTGCTCTATTGATAGGCTTATACAACAGCAGATGACTCTGATCACACTTGCACCGAAACTGTTCACTATTGTTCCATAGTAAAAACATATATAAACGAACATACCTTTTTCAAACTTAGTCATATGACAGCTATCAGTGTCAATTGTTCTATTGTTCTTTGTCTCTAACTTTTTGTCTTCAACCACATGGCTTTTACCGGTAAATTATTATTTTAAAACAACGATTTTCATTAAGTGAATTTAAATGATCTTCCTTATATCAGTGAGGAGTCAACCTCTTTCATTATATTGATTAATTTCATCGTAATGACATGTTTCAATTGTTTAAATGTAACATTCTTTTAGGCACTGCCATTCTCACAAACAGTAAGTTGAGCCTTTTGTTATAATTTAATAATATTGTACTATCATCATACAACTTTTGTAGCTTTTCCTTGAAGATGATAATATATTTTATCGAAGGAGTAACTTGTATTAAAGAGTTCACTTCTGTTCTGCTGATCACCCAAAGATATTTTTCAAGTTTGGTTCTCAACTAGTCAGCAAAGACTGTCCTTCAACTAAATCTCACAGGTATGGGTTTCTATCAACTTCTAAGAACTACTCATGGTACTGAAATCTTCAAAAGAATGAAACAGTGGTCATGCCTAAAGAAGAAGCTAGCCAGGAAAAAAAACGTAGATGTTTCCTCTTGAGAAGTACAGTAGGAATATTGTCAAAACACATCACCCAACACATAGATCAATTATGGTGAAGACAACGTAGAATATAATAACGCAACAGGAAGATTAACTAGCAGGTTAGAAACCAAACTCCCCAACTATGAAATCAACAGTAACGATAAATCTCTCAATCACATTCAACATAACTTGAAATTGCTTATGAATGAGGTAATCGTTATCAGATCGTTAAGTCTTAGAATTTTCTGCGAGACAACACATTTCATATAACAAAATTTTTCACAAAAACGGATCAAAGAATTGAAAAAAAACTTATCAGCAATTGATAAATTGAAACAACCCACAACAGTAGTCTTTCAGACATTAATATCCCTGAGGACATTTCAAACTTTTTGGCCTTGGGCCCCTATGTTAGTGTTGAGCCCATCATTGATAGGACATTTTCCATAAAAAATCTTCAAGCTGATGTTAACTACACATCTACTATCACTGATGAGATCAATTATGTACTCTTATCAGCAATTGATAAATTGAAACAACCCACAACGTCAGAATGGATGAGTAGTCTTTCAGGCATTAATATCCCTGAGGACATTTCAAACTTTTTGGCCTTGGGCCCCTACGTTAGTGTTGACCCTATCATTGATGGGACATTTTCCATAAAAAAATTTTCAAGCTGATGTTAACTACATCACATCTACTATCACTGATGACATCAATTATGTTATTTCATTTATTATTTATTTATCTTCTTCTTGAAGATGATCACTTGCTGATCAAGCACTTGTCAAGGTGTTAAAAATAACGATTTGATGTTGGGATAAAACCCCAGTAATATTCATTACTACACCAAAGGTTCCAAACAGTCCATCACAAGTAACTAAGTATGATGAAGGCAATGCCACTGTGATCCTTGACCGTGACCAGTATATTAATTTTTCTACAAACCTTATTGAAAATTGCGATTCTCACTCACAAGTGAGTGAAGACACTACATTACAAGTTCAACGTAATTGTAATGATTTATTTAAAAAATGATTAGAAGTCAGTCAGATTGACGAACTCGCAAAAAAAACGTGTCACTAATTATACTGGGACCTACATAATACATAAACCTATCCTGTCTGTAAAACCCTTTATTGCTTTAATTGGTTCTCCTACGGAATAACTTGCATCATTTCTCACAGACATTTTAACTAAAGCTTATACATTCGACAATCGATATTTTATTAAAGATTATTTTGATGTTTTCTCTACCTTTAATAACATGAAATTACTAGACAACTATGTGATTGCTAGCTTAGATGTTGTATTATTTCAACTTATTTCAACTCATCACTTTCCTTTTCAAAGATATATATTTCCATTTCAATTGTAAAATTTACAAACAAACTTTTGGTACTCCAATGGGAGCTAAGATTTGCCCCATTTTGGCAGCATGTCATGGATGAACTGCTAAATTTGGTCTTACAGGTACTCCCCTTCATTTTTTTAATAAAAAAATATGTTGATGACATTACTTACCATTTTCCTTCTTCAAGATGGAATATCTGAGATTGTGGACATCTTTAATAGTTATGACCCACACATGTAGTTCACCATCGAAACTGAATATAATGAGCAATGGGTTCCTTTCCTTGGCACTCACGTTATCAGAACACCAGATAATACTTTAGTCACAAGCCCATCAGTTCTTATAGGTTCCTGAACTATTGGTCATACCATAAGCAGTCGACAAAAATTAACTTGGTCAAGCAAACAAAAAACCAAATTTTGCAGATTTCCAATCCCCCTTTTCATTTAAAAAACAAATATACTTTTTCAATTATTTACTATGTCAAACATGTACATTCAAATCAATAATAATAACCAGTTGAATAGAAACCCTTTACAGTCTGACAATATCACAATTGGGACTATATCTCATTGATAGACTTATTTAACAGTATCTGATCACACTTGCACCCAAACTGTTCTCTATTGTTCCATAATTTCAACATAGACAAACAAACACACCTTTTTCAAACATAATCACATGACAGTTGTCAGTTTCAATTGCTCTTTATATTTCTCTTTGGTCTTCACCCACATGGATTTTACCAGTAAAATATAATTTTAAAACAATGATTTTTATTAAGTAAAGTCAAATCTTCTTTATATCAATGAGGAGTCAATCTCTTTTAGCCCCTTGAGGACGGATTTTTTTTAAGAATATTTTACGGAAAAATGTATTGATTGATTTATTCACAAAGTAAAACAAAAAAACGTAGGATCCTGGCAAAAGGAAAAATATGATATGGTTAATTTGAGGCATAATCCCACATTGCACTTAGAACACATCCGAACGGTGTGGTGTAGTTTTTTGTATTGTTGCAATGTGCACATCGTCCTGAACTTGTATGAAATGGCATATGCAAGTTCTTATCAAATTTCAATTCCTGTGGCATGATGGTTTTGAATGTGTTAGGTATATTTTCATTACTTTTCCGACTACGCTTTAATTTCCCAGAAATAGCACCTATTGGTCCAGAACCAAAGAAAGTTGAAACTCTTTCAAGGTAATTTTACTTGGTAATCCGGACTTGATATGATATATTGAGTTCACCACTGTAGCATCCACAAAGTACCAAAATATTCGGTGCCACCATTTCCTTGATTTTCGATCTGTTTCGTAAAGTGATTTCAACATGTCAAACTTATCGACATAGCCCATGTGATAATTATAGTAATTAACAATTACTGGACATGTGACTTCCTCTCTAGAGCCATCTTTCCTTCTTTAAAAATACTCTGCAACTCTGTAGGGCCATGAAAATCAGAAATGAACGGCACTGCCTTTTTGTCCATCCACTTGAGGGCCGCTAGTCCGTCTTTGAAAACTCTGTAATCTAAATCACCACGTCTCAGCAGCTTGTCATCTCGTAAGCAAAGCCAATATCTCCTCAAGAGGTAATAGAACTATCACAAAAAGTTAAAAAAAAAACACTCTAGTGGGCATGATGAAATTCCCACTTCTTTGATGAAAAGAAGTATACTAAGCATAACTGAAATTATATCATATATCATAAATAACTCCGTGAAATTTGACGTCTTCCCTTCAAGACTGAAACTATTCTAGTGAAACCTATTTATAAAAAGGGGAATTCTGAACTTATGGAAAACCATTGACCTATAAATATTCTACCAAGTTTTGCAAAANACTCCACTCCCAAAGATGTGCTTTGAGTGAACATATCTCTAAACAAGGGCACAGTATGGATTACAATTCAATTAAAATTTTATCAACCGAAATAAACACTACCAAGAGGCTAGAAATGGTACATATAACACATCACAAAATGATATGAATAAAAAATCCGATTTGAATCACCTAAGTGAAATTTACTCTTATTTAATTTGTATGGATAATCACAAAGTGATAAATCACCAAATCTCATCTAATGGTATTATTTTCACAGATTGAATCTTCCAGATACAATACATCATCATCTTTTTCCTTATTATTGTTCAATATAAAATCCATTATGATAAGTTTTTTTACAAATTGTTAACATACATCTCCATCCAGATATTGTTTAAAAAATTACTTTAGCTTTACTTTAGCTTTAAAGTGTAATGGAATCTAAACATGCGGTGTCTACAGCCAGACATTGCCCAAAATCATTTGGCAACAGGGTTAAGGTCACAGATCAAAAAATGTTCTTGATGTCGAATGTCAATTCGATTTTGAGCTCCGTAATTGACTGATACAGCGCATGCTGGATTGGATTACATCACAGACATCAGTATTCTGTGGATCACATGTCATATGTCTTTTTGAATCATGCGCGTGGTTTCCTCTTCAACGAACAGGTGGTTTTTAACTTGATAATACAATGATATATCATTAAATCTAATATATTGCTTGTCCTGTAGCGTCCTGAGTTTCACCATAGTAATTTTTCATAAATGTTACGTCCATATTTCATTCATGCCATATAACCTCACATACACTGTAAGTTGTTTTTGACTTATTATTTTATAAATATAACTGTCTTTTATCCTTATTGTAGCATCTCTGATGATGACAATAAAGATTGTCGAAAGTTTGGAATATGTGTTATAAGAGTACACTAAGTTTTGGCCTGCTACATAACCAAATATTGCAGCAGGTAGCTATAGCTGCCCACGTGGTGATGTTAGATGATGCCTGGGAATGCTGGCAAATTACTCTAATATCTAAGTTTTACATACAGAAAAAAATATTTCCAAACGCCTTTTTCTTGAAATGGTTGAAATTAATAAGTCTTCTAATTGTATGAATGAGAGAGCTGACATTGATAATATCAGCAGTATATACAGTAATAATAAATAATAATGAAAATTGTATCAATCAACGTTCCCTTTATATGGTTTGATGCCGGGGGAGTTGAAAAACAGTCAAATTGTACTTTATAAGATACTATTTGGGGTTATCCCCAGGAATCGATATGAGACTGTTCGTTAGTTCCATTCTGAGGTTTGGATTGTATTCCCATGAAATATTTTATCTCAATTCTACGAGGTCTGTTCAAAAAATATTTTTTTAAATTAAGCTTAAAACAATAACGAGCGACAAATACTTATTATTGTGAAAAAAGCGACGGGTGCTTGATAAACAAAAAATATGGCACAAAGCTCCCACGCTTTTTTCACAATAACGGTGTATACCAGTGAGGGTGACAGTGTTCCATGTAAGTGCAATTTATTACCATTCATTCAAAGTAGAATTCATGTGAATGATATCTGATTTTTATTCCACAACGAATGTTTGAAATACAAACTGAGTAGAGAAAAGTATCTTCTGTATAATTCAGTGTTCATTTTTGATTTTTCTTTGTGAAAAATACTTTGTTTTTCACGCAGTAACTTATCGGGGTAAACTAAAAACTTTGCCCTTCTACACTTGTATAAAGTTCTCCATTATAATTTTTATATTTTTCAGAGTGTGGAAGGTAACAAATACCCAAAAAAGGTCGATAAGAAATCTCTTAGATGAAAACGTAAGTTATTTTTCTATTCCAAACTATGATATACATTAGAACCAATCAACAGTCAATAAATGAGATGGAGTAGTTGTATACACAATACAATAGGAATAACAGCTTTCTACAGGTCACCGGCAACAAATACTCAACATTATAAGAAGATTTAGAAATATATTTGGATAACTTGGAACAACAAAACTTAGAAATCTACGCAAGATATATAATAATAATATTTTGAACTCGAAAGGTTTTACATCGTACATCAACAAACCAACTAGAGTAACACAAAATTCTGAGTCTATTATTGATATCTTTATGAGGAAAGGAAGATATTTAGAGAATAAAATTCAAATCGATTCCTTTATCATCCATACTGTCATAACAGACCACTTCACACCACTAATTTCTATCTTACTACCCGAACTTGAAGATTACTCAGCTGAAACTGAAACAGAACATTTGAAGAAACAAATAAATTATAAAAAATTAAATGAATTATTGGGTGAAGAAAATTGGACTACAATATTATCAAATGAACAATCATATTATAATCAGGTTTTGTCACGATCACTGTCTGATTATATTGAGAAATCTCTTGAGATTATTAATGATAGTGATTCTTATGTTAAATTTAATAGAGATCATGTTTCAACAATACATTTTGAAAAAATCTAAAATGATATCAGAAGATGAAGCAAAAATGTATATGATTTATAATTCTATGTCACCCAAATATTATGGTCTTCCTAAAGTACATAAACCTGATGAAATGAAATTGAGACCCATTATTTCTTCCATTGATGCTCCAAATAGCAAAATTGCCCAAATGGTCACTAAAATTCTCACTGATGCCTATAATTATGAAAATGAATTCTATATTAAGGATTCTTTCGATTTTTCCAATTTTATTAATGAAAAATCATTGCCTCCAGGTTATATTCTGATCAGCCTTGATGTGATTTCACTTTTTAGCAATATACCTATGCATCTTGTGGAGAAAAGTAATATCAAAAGATGAAATGATATAATTATCATATAAAAAAAATTTTATTGAAATAATTGATTTCATGTTCAACTCAAGTTATTTCTCTTTCGAAGGCGAATACTATAAACAAATTCTACTACTACTACTATTTCTCCTATTATAGCTCAATACGTAATGGACGACCTTTTTAAAAACATAATTCCTAAACTGAGTTTTGAAATTCCTTTTTTTAAAAAATACGTTGATGATGTCATTTGTGCAATACCTTATGACAAATCCCATGAAATTCTTTATGCTGTCAATAGATATGATAAAAAATTGCGAAATAGAAAGTAATCAGACCCTTCCTTTTCTTGATACAAGAGTTATCTGTAAAACTGATAATTCCTTGATCACTGATTGGTATGTGAAACCAACTAATTCAGGAAGATATATCAATTACTATTCTTTTCATAAGAAATCAGTTAAAATCAATTTAATACTCTGTTTGAAAAAAAGAATTGAAAAATTAGTACACCCATTCCTCAAGCAAAAAAATCTCAAACTTCTTAGAGACATATTGATCGAAAATTCCTATACCAGAAACCTTCTGAATAAAATGATTTTCAATACTGGCAATAATACAAATTCCGATGTAATCAACAGAAATGTATGTAATAATAATGGTTCACCTATCAATTTTTCTTATAAATCTATACCTAATCTTGGAAATTTATCTTCAAATATCATGAAACTTTTTCATAATGAACAAAATATCAAAATATGCTAAAAAATATCAAAACTATAAAGAATTTGAACACCAAATTAAAAGATAAAACGGATGCTACCAAAAAGTCAAATGTGATTTATAACATTCCCTGTAACAATTGTATAAAGCCTAATAAGAAATCACATGCATTAGCGCAACGTTCTATAGAAACAGGACATAAACCAAATTACTCTAATATCAAAGTTTTATATACAGAAAAAAATATTTCCAAACGCCTTTTTCTTGAAATGGTTGAAATTAATAAGTCTTCTAATTGTATGAATAAGAGAACTGACATTGATAATCTCAGCAGTATATACAGTAACTTACTGGAACTACATCAAAAAACATAATAATAATGAAAATTGTATCAATCGATTACTCTTTATTTACAGTCAAAATAAAGCAAAGTAAAGCAGAGGTTTTGATTTTTGATTTTTTGACTGAGAGACCCCGTTGTTCCATTCTACTGTACATTTCTCCAGTCGCTTAGACTGGAGACCGCAGTTGTCGGTTGATTGGTCAATCCACCAACACTGACATAAAAAACTTGGCAAATTGACTTGGGTGTCACAGTTTCGCTTGCGTTTACGCAATTTATTAAAGGGGAAACTGTTGAAGGTAGGGGGCACTATATCGTTTACTCAAACTATACAAGAAATTATTTTTGATTGATGATATATTCTATACTCGCAACTAATTTACATATAAAATAAAGTTGAAATGCAATACAGGCATCTTTGCCTAGGCAATTTCTGCTCTTAAACCAGATGCTTCTATATAGCAGTAACCAAAATATATATTTTGTTATCAAATAAGTTAATAAATTGAAAAATTGAACTTGAAAATTGATTTCGATCAAATGTCAAGGTTTTGCTCACTGTTGTCTTCGATTACCGTGGGTTTGTGCTCCAGGAGTTCTTGCCACATACGTCAATACGATCAATAAGAAGTATTATCTTGAAGTTATGCGCCGCTTGCGAGCAGCATTACGAAGAAAACGTCCGGTATGTGAATGCATTTCTTGTTTGTAATTTTTTGGCCAGATTTGGCCCGCAGTGACTGTATCTTGTTCCCAGAATTGAAGAGACCCGTGACAGGACGGTGTTTTGCGACGATTGAGGAGATGTATATAGCAAAAAGTGCATATCAGGACTGCTTCGAGGATTGATAAAAACACTGGCACAAGTGTATTATATCTAAGGGGAACTACTTCGAAAAGGACAAAACAGAAATTGATGAATACCTAAATATTTTCTGAGAAAAATTAAAATTCACCTTATTTTTTTAACAGACCTCGTATATGCACCGCTATATCACATTTACAATTTGTCATTTAACACCACAACTTGAAGATTGTTCAAATGTGTAACGTAGCATATATTATATAGAACAATCTCAAATATTGGTTAGATCTTCAAAATGATGTGCCCGCTAGTAATCTCTTTCGTGAAGACCAATATTGTTTCAAAACATTCAATCCACAGTGACGAGTTTAACTATGTTTTCACACTGTATGAGCTCTGTACAGTATAAAAAAGGGCAGCATAACATTGTTCGCGGTAGTTATGGTTGTTATTGGTTTTTGGTATGGTAATCACAGCAAAGATATGCAGCTATAATTTATCAAATTAATAACCCCCTTCAATCCAGAACAAGCACTATTCTCAATCACCAGAACTTCAACCTTCTTCAACCAAGAGTGATAAAATTTGCTTGATTTCTAAAGATAATTTTATTTCGATTATTTGAGTTTTCCGTTTGTATTTACTGAATGAAAATTAAAGCAATTGTTTTAGTTTTCATGAACCGGAAAACTATTTATACTTTGTAACACTCAAGAATGTAATTTGAATTTTGTTAGAAATAACGTTCCAAATAGTAAACAATAACATAAGAATTGAACAACAGGACATTTTGATTAGAAAGAAGAAAATTTTAGATATTTGAATCAACTTCGGTTTCAAAATTCAAATCTATTTGCAAATCAAATCAATTCAGTTTCATCTTGACGAAATTTGACATGTACCTATGCGGCATGAGAAATAAAGGGAAAATTTTACTTTATGGGATACTCACGGATTTTCGCAATTTTTTTCTGTGATGATACTACGTGATTGTAAGAATTCAGAACACTTTTAATTTTTTGTCGGATTCAATTAGTTTTCGAGATATAGCCTGTCAAATTTTGTATGATGTCATATTTTACCTTTTTTTTAAACAATTAACGAATGCAATTCACATATTTTTTATTCAACACATATTTTTCCATATCATCGCACTTTTTCTATCCCTTTTCATTCACTTATCGGCAAGTTTTTTGAAATTAGATTGAAATTCCATAATTTATCACATGCTTACTCAGTCTAACCTTACTTTAGAATTTTAAAAAACATGTACCTATCCTCAACATCTAACCTGACCTCCAAATTCTAAAAGGAACGTTGTATTTACTAATACTAATATCCCTAAAAGGGATAGAATAAGGCGCGATAATATGGAAAAAGTTGTGTTAAATAAAAACATATGTGAATTGCAATCGTTTATTGCTTTTTAAAAAAGGTAAAATATGACGTCATACAAATTTTGACAGGCTATGTCTCGAAAACTAATTGAGTCCGAAAAAAAATAAAAGTGTGCTGAATTTCTACCGTCATGTTAGTATCATCCCAAAAAAAATCGCGAAAATACGTGAGTATCCCATAAAGTATAAATAAGCCGAAAAAATTCAATTGATTTCAAAGTAAAACTGATACCCACAGTTACAGACTTCAACGGTGTCACTGTATGTGATTACCCTCCTTCCTTTTATACTCGCATAATTTTGAATGCTATTTCAACTTACCTCCACAGGCCTCCTTGAAATCCATACAGCAGTCCCCCAATTTCAAACAAGCATGATCGCAATAGCAAGGTTTGTCGCTCAAGTCCTCAATAATGGAATTCATGGGAGCTTTCTGCACAACACAAGAGGAGTCACGACCCGTACAGCAGAGTTTTGCTTCCCGGCAACTCCCGCACATAACTTCTTCGTAACAAACTAAGGAAAACACGATGAGAAGCCACATTTTGGAATTGCAGTTATTTAATTCACGATGAAAAATGAGGGCGAACGCTACAGCAAACTGAGAAATATTTCCGTATTTCTTATTAAAGTTCTCGCCTCCACCGATATTACTAAAGAATACTTTTGAAGGAACACGTAAGTGTAGCTTTTATATTTTGCACTCGATCCGACTAGCACGCCCGATGGCTCTTGCAGGAATGAAAATAGAGGGAACGGAGTTGACTGAGTGGCGCTAAAGAATGCACAACTCAAAGGAGAATATGTGAAATAGTGGAGGGGTTCACAATTGGTTTGTTACAAAGTCAAAGAGCCGGTGTGACTGTTCTTTTGTTATTTTCTCCAAATTGTTTTACTCACTGTAATTCGTTAAGGGTTGGTAGAGTTTGTAGTAGAAAATAACATAAGGTTGAAAATTATACCGTTTTTGAATTTGTGTGAGGAATTTCAAACTGAGCGACAGCGGAAAAGCACAAGAGTCATGGCTGAGATGTTTCAGGATGTATAATTCTGAGATTGTAGATAGGTAATTTAGTTGGTCAATTGAAATTTACGATGGAGTGCACACACTGTGGACTGTGGAAGGATTAGATATGAGCAATTATGCAGCAGACAATGTGGTTCCTTGTCATTATACCTAATCAATATGTATTCTCGAATCACAGGGGTACTACTTACAGCGGGTATTACACATCATATTGCAAACACTCCTACACTGACTGGCATGTGACACGATTCACATGTCTCACCAATTACGTCCTCTTTTATGAAGAGGAAGAATCGAAGTCGCACCTTTGAGATACCTGAGAGAATGTTTTTTCACGCTCCTGTACCAATGTTTGTGATATTTATGTTTGATATTAATAATAAAAAATCGTTTTTTAATTTTTTTCTGTTCTTCAAAATATCTGAAAAATAACAAAATTTTATTTCAGGCTCACATCAATCGTTTCATCGACGATAAAAAAAGAACAACTTTTCACGACTTTTTGCATGATGAGCTTTCGTTTTTATGCGATTACTGTTTTGCATAAATATGTATCTTTTTTCTACTCATTTGTATATTTCTGGTAACCTAAAAATCAGGGCATAAAGATCTTATAAATTCACCAATATGATCTAAGATGATGAAAAGATGTTGTGTTCTGCCACAAACATCCAAAGTAGAATTTTGGCTTGCTTGTTCTATTGATTTAATCCGGGTGTCGCTAGTGACTCCAGAATTTCTGAGATTTTTCAATGTTCTCAGCCCCTGCTTATGTTCAAATGCCAAGCTATATCTATTCACCACTTTTATTTGTAACTAACGTTACTGCAGTTCCGTGCTATACGGACATTTTCGAACTTATACAATAAAGAGTTTATTGTATAAGTTTGAAAACGTCCGTATTGGATGAAACTGTAGTAACGTGAGTTACAAATAAAAGTGGTAAGAAACATAGAAAGTTTCATTTCTCTTTTCTTCATTATAATTTCCTACTACGTAGTAACGGCTACATCCATCAATTTATATTCAAGTGACTTATTCCCCCACTCTAAATAATTGTATTTGCATACAATATCGCCAAAATTAGCCATGGTGCAATGTTTTTGTATATGAATCTCTCCATTTTCTTTTGCAATACTTTTTGATGGTCCCGTCCTTCTATGATTCATAGAAATCTCTTCCAAAACTGAATGCTACTTTTCATCTTCATTATCTGCGTTTTCTTCAACAACCTCTTTATGTTCAATGAATCAAAACTTAAACCTTCTACAGCTTCAGATTGAGATAATGTAGCTTGGACCGTTTTGAGGAATGGTCTTATTAAAAATAGAAAATAATTTAAAAAACTATACAACCTGAATCTTATGCATACCTACTTATCCATTTGCGAGCTAGGATAATTTGCATAAGACTTTTGTTTTTTGATAAGGATTTTACAAAAACCGCGACACATGTTTCGCTACACAATAGCTTCCTCAAGCATAAACCCTTTATAGTCAAAATCATATAATAAACTGTATTATTTACTTTTTTATCGGCCAGTTCTAATCAATTTGACCGAAAATTTTAAGTTTTGAATAAGTAGCACACAAAGTGCTGCATTTTGCCAAAACAGCTGATATACCTTCAAAAGTGATAGTTGACGTATCAGAAACGACATGAGACGTATATGAAAATAAACTGCTCATCAATCGTCAGTTTTTTTGCGGTTTTGATCAAAGAGTACACAACTACCAAGAGGCGAAAAGGGGCATTTTTCGGGATACGAATTTTCAGTCCGCATGCGCGAAACAATCAGTATTTCTGTGATAGTCAATCTATACCTAGAATATCTAGATATTACAAAATTCTTGTTTAAGGTTGATATTTGGTATAAGGCGAAGACAGAGTGTCGCATAAACTAAATGAAATAAATTGGATGAATATATAAAATCAAAGACTACTTCATACAACCTATTTCCTCTATAAAATTTCAAAATACGGAAAACCTCTCTATAAACACAAAAAAATCATCTTTAGAAGCCATGTTCATAATGGCTAATGGCCATGTTCATTCTAATTCGTAGAAGAGGAATTATAACCATACCCTCCCATAAGAGATATTCAAACGTTCCTTCACATACTGCACGGCAAATCTTCTGAATAAATTTCGGATCACTGACTTCACAAAATCGATGGCGTCATTCAAAAGAATAATAAAAGAGAAGCTATCTCAATATCAATATATTTAGTACTCAACTGTCAGTTTTCATAATATTTGAAATATAATAATCTCAATCTTAGTCTCGGTATACCTATAAATCTTCCCTCTGGGCCTCAACAGCGCCTGATCTCGTATCAGAAAGCTGACAATAATAGGCCAATTACTCTGTATATCGCATGGTTGCCAATTCTTGGTTGATTTCTGGCATTTACCGTAAATTGATTATACTACCAGATATTATCTGAGCCAAAATTATTGAAATAAAAATTGTATATATAACAGGTACATACCAAAATAATATAGTCAACATAATCTTAGAAATTGTAGAGAATGCTGTACTAGAATTATTTTATACCCTGAAATATTTCAATAGAGATTTGTAGTATACTTATAATAAGAAAAAAAATAACAGGAAGCTGACTATATTATCACATGTTTGAAATTTCAGGTAATGTGTTCCTACATTTGCATTCTTTGTATTATACTGTTCACATATTTACTCAAGTTACATTAACTAGTATCGAGTAATGAATGAGTTTCAATAAATTGATGGATGTAGCCGTTACTACGTGGTAGGAGATCGTAATGAAAAGAGAAATGAAAATTTCTATGTTTTTTGCCACTTTTATTTGTAACTAACGTTACTGCAGTTTCGTCGTAGCATCGCCTTGCCATGGTAATGCGGGGCACTGCCGTGATTGACCTTCTTTCCCTAGCTACTCGTGGGAACTTCATGGACAGAGTAAATTTAAAAATTCTTTCTGAAGATGAGTCTACAGACAAGATGGATGTCGAGCTTACGACTCCAACTGACCTCCCTGTAAACTTAGATCAAAAGCAAGTCTGCAGGGGAGATGGATGTCGAGTTTGCGACTCTAACTGACCTCCCTGTAAATTTAGTTCAGGAGCGAGTCTACAGTGGAGATGGATGTCGAGTTGACGACTCCAACTCCACTCCCAAAGATGTGCTTTGAGTGAACATATCTCTAAACAAGGGCACAGTATGGATTACAATTCAATTAAAATTTTATCAACCGAAATAAACACTACCAAGAGGCTAGAAATGGTACATATAACACATCACAAAATGATATGAATAAAAAATCCGATTTGAATCACCTAAGTGAAATTTACTCTTATTTAATTTGTATGGATAATCACAAAGTGATAAATCACCAAATCTCATCTAATGGTATTATTTTCACAGATTGAATCTTCCAGATACAATACATCATCATCTTTTTCCTTATTATTGTTCAATATAAAATCCATTATGATAAGTTTTTTTACAAATTGTTAACATACATCTCCATCCAGATATTGTTTAAAAAATTACTTTAGCTTTACTTTAGCTTTAAAGTGTAATGGAATCTAAACATGCGGTGTCT
>NW_019294997.1:0-19696 GCF_000500325.1 Leptinotarsa decemlineata
AGTGAAATCGGGTTAAAAGAGTCAAAAGGTATTGTGCAATCTGTGAATGTTTTTTTTCGGAAAATGTTAAAGTCGAGTTCATCATTGTTTTTGGATATATGAATTAAAAACCGATCTCTTGCAAAGTAACACGATAGCCGTTATTTATTTTGAGACTTTTAACCTAGAGCATATGCAGTAAAAAGTTTCACTCCCTCACTCAGCCACACTTGCAGTAGAAATTCAATTGTATCATCCTCTTGCATCGATATGGCTCCCGTTCATGGTTATCTCCTTACATCTGCACACCCAATCATCATATACGTGCTCTGAACTCACGACAAACATTTGTGATAAATAGCTGAAATCGACCCTAAAAACTACCATTCTAGTAATCAGCCATCAGAAGAACGTGCAAGCACGAATTTTAGTCATATATCTTACACGGTGCTGACCCGTTTGCTAACCAAATTGATTGTACCGGTGATTATACCTTCGGATGGGTAATTACTGCCTAGAAACTTGGACTAATTGTACATCATCAATTACAGTGAGTTGCAGGAAGGCATTTAGAGTGGGTTGCTGGTACTGGAACTCCGAATTGGGGTTAATCAGCATTGAATATGACGGAATATTTCTTTTCAAATTTGTTATTTTCTGTAAGTTGTATTCTTCATCGAGTGATCATCACAAATATCGCTTCTTATGCGCAGTAATCCTTTTTGGAGTTCTGAGTTCATAACATTTTGTTTCAGAAATATGGTAAAGTCTATATATATGATATACTTTTGTCTGGGTTGAACCGTGTTTGTAATTTTCATCTTTTCGATGAATCACTTTGAACTGTACTAACACCACTCGAGGACGAGGTCGCAATCTCCCGTATCCCCAAGTCTCGTCACTAGCTCTATGCTTGCTGTGTTCAGCTCTAAGTTCGCGAACTTAGAACATTATGATCACTTAGAGCTGAACTACAGGTTANCTGGTATTTCTTCCCATTCCCCACTTAATCCTTAGGCTGAGTGACCTGGAGTTTACTCCACATCCTGAGCCTTCTTTGGTCTTTGAGCCGTCTGTATAAATCCGTATTTCATTCGTAGCATCTGACTCTGTTTTCTGGTTAATTTGTATTTTGTAGGGTTTATTAAACACAAAACTTGGGTTCAATTGCATCACATATTGCCTTCAGCAGAGGTTGCGCAGTGAGCGCTTCCCGCCATAGGCCCAGCCTAAGTTGACCCATTCCTACTTCGAGGTTTACACCAGCCGTGCGCAATCGTACCATGAACATTAACGCAACCTCCTTAACGTACAGATCCAGAGGGGTCAGACCCGTGGTGAAAACAGTAATTGACTGATGAAAACCACGTAGCTGTTAGACTTGAAGTGGTAGAAAATCCTGAATTAGGTATTTGGGAAACAAGCAGTGATTTAGTGAAAATGAAATCTTCAGTTGCCAGAAGTTTGAAAAATAACAAATTTCACTTTTACCACATTCAGCTACACCAGGAGTTGATAGCAACAGATTTTTTGAAGAGACTACAGTATTGTCTGACTATACAAAAACAATGCAAACTGGAAGATTCCTGAGGAGCATCATATTCATAGATAAAAGTACTTTCCACAAGAATAGATTTGTCAATAAACGCAATTACCCCAATTATATTATTGAAAATCCACATGAACTGGCTGCTAAGGATCATGAATATATGGGGCGGTATTGTGGATATTAATATTGTCAGACCATTTATCTTTAAATGAAAGTGGAATGAACAAGAGTTCCTCCAATTCCTCGTAGTGAAATTTCCTATTTTGATCGAACACTTCCCTAATCAAATCAAAGATGGGGCGCACATTTTTTGGGGAAAGTACTAGAGAAGCTGGGAGTAATTATTCGTACTCGTCAGTCCTACTGTGAATTCCTCGGATTTGAAGGCGGAATGAACCTGAAATGAAACGTTTCAAATCAATATTATGTTTTAGTAACTTTTTGAAATCAGGGCCAATGTCAGACAGGGCCAATGTCAGATTCTTATTTTTTTTATAAATATCCCAAGAAAAATTATTCAAACATACTAAGTGATGAAAATTAACTCATAACAACAACAGAATCAACAGCAGTAATATTTCCTGATGAGTGGATTGGACGATATAACTTTGAAATTTTGATTTTGTCCTGTATATCGTTTATTGAACATAAACGAGTACTTAGTATTTCCACAATTCCCATTGGATACTTGGAAAGAGGAAGTTCAAAAACTCTAAAGTAGTTCTCATGACATAATGCCTACATTCGTGATTCTGGAATATTTCAACCATTCTCAGGAACCTTCTCCCAAATTATGAAAATTTTAGATAAGCCCTAGTTCTCTCAAGAATACTCGATTCCATCCAATATTTTGTTTTACTGAAAAACTAATTCTCAGATCTTTTAAATAGACCACATTCAAATTTATTGAATAGATTTTGTATATGTAAAATCTCATTATGTCTTCACTTCCCATCTGAAAAGTTACACAGTTTTCCACTTTAGATGACAAGGTCGCTCGACGTTCGAACTGAGTGGTGTTCCAGGTGAACTTTGGTGTATACTTCACTCGATGAACGTTATGCAAAATAATTTTTCCTTGAAAACTGGGGCTATGAAGAACATGGATCGCTCTCCACTACGGCGTTTTCGTCTTTTTTGATACCTCTAACTGCTACGAGAAATAATATCAGGGAAACTTTGACATTCTTGAGTATTTTACTTTTTCTGCTTTAAAAATCTGACTAAGCTCTAATATTTCGGGTCGATTGTGCTCGTATTGCAATAAAGTAGATTATGTTGAAAAGTTCCCTTACCAGTTTGAAATTTTGTTTTCTTATTAGTCAGTGGGCTATGCTTGAAGACAGGCAGTAAACAAATCTAAAGAAATCAACTTAAAATGTTCAAGCCCGTTTCGGATATACCTACACAGTAGGTTGAATGGACTGACGCCTATCAGAAAACAACTGGCTAATACCACGAACGGCATTGGATTATATCCGTCAGTGCAGGAATCTTCACAAAAAATTTTCTGCATATGCAATTGGAAATACAATAAGAAAGTTTTTCATCCTTATTCAGAGTAGTCGGACAAATTTCAGATATGTAGTTGGTTTGTACTTTGTACGTCCACTAGATGGAGTAACATTTTTGATGTTCGCTCCAACTTAAGACGAGGAATGAAATACTCTGAAAGAAACTCGATTTTCAAGGGCCTTGATTGGAAGATCCGAGTGAACCCGGATAAGACTCAGGCAATAACCATGGGAAGATTGAAATCTTCTCCGGCCAGGAAAGTGAGAATCTCTGGAAGGGAAGGCTTCAACCTGAAGAAAATCAAGATGGATTTCGGCGGATTTCGGCGATTTTCAAGGGCGCCGTCAGGCGACTCCGGTAAGTACACTAATCAGATCTTCTTCCAGCAAGTTCACCGCAGAACAACTCGACCGCGATACAATTATCCTTAGATTCACTAAGGAACGCCCGACGTTAACAGCAATAGCCGCCGGTTAGTTTTTGGGGGCCCCATGCAAAAATTCAGTTAGGAATAATCAGACAAAACAACTTTTACCGATCGCGAAAGAATAGCACCTAAAGGCTGACTTTCTACCAAAAGAGGTCAGATGTCAATATTGCTGAAGTACCCATTAGTAAGTTGAGGACCGCTCGGAGAGCGGGGGTGGATAGAGTGAGTTAGTAGATTCTCCTCGCTAAATAGCTGAGGGGGAAGCTTCTATTTCAGGGCACTCAACCCGGGGGGTCGATGATGGTCACTATCTTGCACTGACGAGTGGCTAAGGAACCTGAAACCGCAAGTGTGCCTGTTCCAAAATTGAAGGTAGACTCTTTCAGGTGTACTGCCAATTACATATGCAGGAAATTTTCTGTGAAGATTTCTGCACTGACACCTGTCGAATATAATCCAACGCCGTTCGTGGTATTAGCCAGTGAAGTAGTTTTTTTCTGATAGGCGTCAGTCCATTCAACTCACTGTGTAGATATATCCGAGAGGAACTTGAACATCTAAGGTTCATTTCTTTAGATTGAAAATATGTAGTGACCTTCAACCCGCAGTCAGAAATAATTTCAAAATATATACAGTTTGATTAAACTGAAGTTGGAACTGTTGCTAACTATTGTATGATTGAAGATACCGAGTTCGGTCAAATCAGAGAAAAGGCTACCTTCCACTGACAGCTCGGTAACAACGTTATAGCTAGCATGTCGGTAGTAAGCTGAAGTCTGGAATTCTGATGTTTCTTACTGTTTTTTTGAGTGCATGAGCTACTATAGTCTGGAAAATCTACAGAACTGTATCATAGAGAATCTGCTGAAATGTAATAAAGGGTGAACGAAAAGTTCACCACAAAAAATTACTGTGTAATATAAACCACTGAAGTCATAGAGTATTCATAAATTTTGCCTACAGATTAGGTAGCCAATAGAGAAAAATAAAATTTGTTTCCTTAGCTCAAAAAACAGTTTCCTCGAAACAACTACTCTCACATGAACATCAAAATACACTTAAGAAAAAATACTTTCGAAACAACTACCTCATTAATTAATGTTTGGGGTTGAATTGCATCTGAATCAATTTCATAACGGATCTGTATCTGGAGGTGCTCAAGTGAGGGCGTTTTCCTGCAGGAGCAGCCGGTTCTTCGCCCTTATTCAAGCCGTAGCTCTTGGCGCCTGTCCCAGGGAGTGCCCTTGCTGTTAGAGATGGACTGGGGGAGGAGGAGGGTGCACTTATAGTTGCTACCTCTCCTGCCTCTATTGATCATTTTCTCCTTTTGGCTTCGACGCCGCAAATGAGCTTACGCCTTGGCCTCTGTATTATGAAAATAGAAATGAAATTTTTTATGTTTTTTACCACTTTTATTTGTAACTAACGTTACTGCAGTTTCGTCCTATATGGACATTCTCAAACTTATACAATAAACTAACAATGATTCATTACATTCGCCAATATATACCATCCAGGTACTTGATTGAGTACCTGAATTTACAGTTCACAATGCGGANCGAAAGTATTCACTGTCTTTCTTATGATTTCAGTTGTAGGAATCGCAATTCTTTTGTAACAGTCGTATATTTTTTTCAAATGATTTTATTAGATGAACATCTAAAGATTACGGTAATACAGTATCACATCACGTCTTGCATTTATAAGATTCAGTGCTTTCGTCGTAAATTCACTATCATATACAAAAGTCAGTGTAATACTTTAGTTTGGCCTATAATTTCTGACCGCTAACTAACTATGCAATTATTCAATCCACAATGTTTACTGATTTGTGGCTAACCCCTTTCCAAAATTTATAAAACAGTTATTTAACATGTACAGTTAACTCACCGCAGCCATTTTCTAGCTCGTCCCTGTAGGTTATCCAAAAAAATATCGTAGCAAAACTTCACCACGATAACTCGCTTGTACACAGTTTCGGCATACGGGATTATTTATTATTTCTTCCGCACTAAACTGCTCGATTCCCGCTCGCTATTTACACCCTCTTTCTTCTTTCTCTTGCGACCGAATGAAAGAATATTTAAAACCACGTCAACCGCTCGATTTCGAATATTAAACTATTCGAAACCCAGGAGAACAGTGTTCCAAACGAACACCTCTGTTCGAAAACACTTGACTCCACTCGCTCATCGTGATTTTTGCCCAACTCCGCGACGTCAACTTTCACACCAAAAATATAACCCAGAAAAAACTATCTTTCAAAGAACTGTTCCGGATCGACCATCGAGAGAATCCCTTCAAGCCCAAATATTTCTCGAACACTCTGAGACTGCTGCCTCAGGCAAAGACTTCCTGAACACTCTTCAAAGTCCAGGAAGAGTTAACTTTAGCCTATGGCCTCGCCTCAGTAAGATGGTCGCTAATTTTTATGTCTTTCTCATAAAAAATGGGCCAACGCGCGACGAGGATTCAACAGAAAAGCCCTATGTCGCTTGACTTGCAATCTATAGATTTCAAGGTATGGAAACTATTGTTTGATTCCGATAATTAAGTATTTTTTATGACGGTGCTTCTAGCCAGGGAACAAGCAGATGATTTTCTTTATGAACACTCGCACAGTCTGGCCGAAATGTTACATTGTATGAAGCACAGGACCGTCGTTCAATTCCAGAATTGAAAATGACTCCGTCTATTCCTGAAGCTAAGAAATACTAACATGCTCAGTTAGGTATTACAGCATGTAGTGATTTGGCATAATGATTTCACTACTTGCCTTGCAGTGATAGACAGAGGACGAATCTCCGTCGATAATAAACGTCGTAGCTTGAATTTGAAATGTTCTACCTTGGAAAATCCTCATTTATCTTTGATATATCATAATGAGTCACGAGACCTATCATCGCCTCTACATGAAACCAAAGAATACAAAGCCCATAGGAGCTCAGAAGTGGCATTTTCGTGTCACCAAAAGTTTTTAGTACTTACCCTGACCACCAGAGCGCGATAGCAGTACGATGTCAATATTTAATGTGAATTCAAAATCAATAACAGTAGAGAAACACCACAAAACATAATTATGCACAATCAAAAAATCATCTGCAATACTTCAGTTTCTAGGCATATACACAAGTCAGATAGACAACCTTTGCCATAAACTATCCTTGGTGACATACGTCATGAGAGTTTTAAAAGAAATATTGATTTTGAAGCACTAGCTACAGTATATTATGCGAATTTTCACTCCGTCATGAGACTAGGGATATTAATCTGGGACTAATGTCATGGGTTGAATGACAGGAAAAAATTATCAAAATAATCTTCACTATGAATACAAGAGATTCCTGCAGAGGAGACTTCAAGATCAACAAACTACTTACTGTGTCAGCAATCTATATCTATGAATCAATTAAATTTATCATCAATCATCCAGGCCATTTTGACATACATCGCAAAACGCATATTTATGAGACAAGACGAAAAAAATACTTCTCATATCATATCCATACAAAATCCTACATGAACGTAACACTATCTATACTGGAATGACATTTTACAATAATTTTCAGAAAAACATAAAAGATATTGTCATTACTAACATATATCTGAAATCTTTAAGAGAATTCTTATCTAATCTAGAGCCCTACAATTCTGATGAATATTTTCAGGCCTGCTGAAATATATGAAACAAATTTTATTCAAAATTATCTCTACTTTCAATAATCATGCGCTATTCATTTTGAATGTTTCATTTTCAGATTTATATGCACACATATTTGATATTTTTACAATTTTTCTTTTGACGTACTTCTCAAACAAAAATATTCTGCCACTCCTGTGAATGATTATAAAATACTCTGTTGAAATAAATGTATTGTAACGAATCTAAAGCCGCCCCTGACCGATATACCGCCGGTAAAACTCTAGTCGAGTACCGAACCGACTACAGATTTCTAGAAAGGACCGTTACATTATATAAACACGGCTTCCCGACCCAAGAGGGCAGTTCAGAAAGTGAATCGAGCGGCAAAACAAGAAATTCAAATAGGGGAAATAAATTAAGCGTTAGTTGCTAAGTGTTGTAAATGAATTAGTTTGTGATTAATGAAATATTGTGGAAATGAATTTGTAAAACACAGTTAATTCTTTAATTTGCCACAGTATCTATCTATCATGTGTAGAACGTATTCATCTAATCTGTTATTGAAGATTTGCCTTCTTTGTCCCCTCCATTTTATCTCAGGTGTTCATATTTTCTGTATTTATAACACTGGCAGTTTTATTTAATCTACAGTCATAGAAAGAACAATTCATTATCTCCGTCGACCCTCCAGATTTATAGAGAACTGATCGTCATCCTAATCACTAAAAACCTCACAAACCCCTCGACATGTTTAATAGATATGTGTTCCATTGAATCAAAAACACTCGATACATTTCTTCATTCGAATAAATAAGAATGCATGCAGGAGTCTAATTTGTGTTTCAAACTTCAGTAATGTTAAAATATTTTAGAAGCTCTCCCTTAATATATCACTTTCAGCATCATTATGGGTGAAGCCAACTGGCTGGATGTTTCCAGAAAATTCAAAACAGCATCCTCTTATGCCACATGCATATTCATAATGTGAGATGCGAAATATAACTTACAATTTTAATTTCGCCAACGAAAATAAAGTGTCACTTCGCGAAAGTGGGAATGATTTATAATGTCAAATATGAGAGTGCTGTCTCTTAGATTAACAACGTGAATGTGGACATTAATGCAATTTAAAGATCGTTGACATCATTCATCCAAAAATAAGGCCGTTGGTTGGGAGGCACAGATAAATTTGAATTAGGGAGTTTTAAATGAAAGAATATTCCTGTATTTATTTTGGTGATATCACAACATACTTATCCCTTCTATCAAAACCATCGAAACAATTCATATCTACTAAATACTATTTGCGTAGTCAATGAAGACTACATGAGTCAGAGTCAGAAATGCTTTATCATCATAAAAGTTTAGGTTTCGTTGACAAAGCAGGCTTAAGGACAAAAACAATCTGAAACATCAAAATAAAAGTCAAGAACTAAAACAAGATATCAATATGGCTCAAGCACACTTCAAAACGTCTATGGTAAAAGTCTGTGATAAAATTTTTTATAAGTTGCGAAGTCATCCGAAAGAAATTCCTACCAAGAATTGACTTCAACAGATATCCTAACAGAGTATTTCCATGTGCTGAAACATTTAGAATGCTACATGCAAGATTATGTAAAACTGGAAGTTTTAATAAAAATGCAGGTGGTAGATAGAGATTCTTCAAATAGTACCAGAAACACTGCCCTGCAGCTGGAATTTAGCCCAAATACCGTATGGACAGTTATGAAAAATAAAAAACTTCCTATACCAATATTACATACAGCGGGTCCAAGCTTCACTGCTTCGCGATTTTCACCCAAGATTAATGTTTTGCAGGTGATTGATTCATACGATGGCACACAATGTCAATACCGGTTTTTACAACATTAACGCCCTGTATCCCAGAAACAAAGCAACTCCGGACATATGTTCATAGGAACTTTTTCTCTTTAAACATCGAAACCAAACTTGAGATGTAGATTCTTATATATATTGAAACATACTCTCTCTGTTTCAATATTCAAATGGATCCGAATCTTATTCACTGGTATCTCTTTTTCGCACTGTTCACCATCGCTATTGGAATCACTAAACTGGAAAAAGTATGCGTTGTTATCACACTCGTTATTACTATTAGTACTTGTCCAAGGACGCCACATTTTGAACAGATAACAAAAATTTCAAGTAATTATCAGTTCCTGAACTGAATATTGACAACACGACTCTTGTAACCATCCTCGCATTCTATTCGTCACCGTAACATGACTTCAAATTTAATTTTATGACTCTTCAGCCAACTCGGTTGGTAAAAATTATCCAATAGGAACCGCCAATTCTACAGTCCACGTGGACTAGTTAGTAGCCGGTTCATTTCTATGTATTGGTTTTTTGGGCTTTTGAGAGTGCCGAAAACTTCAAGTGTGAAGGATATCGTTTACTTCGACTATATCTGAAGGATGTACAAGGATTCATTCCTTCTGTGGATTGATTTGATATTTATTCTAATGCTTTGCTAGTATCTTCAATGCAAAATTGAAATATATTTCATATGAAATTGATGTCCCGGAAAGAACTGATTCTCCTGAGTTTGATCGTTCGATCCTATTGTGTTTCTCGTTGTAATGGTTCAATAATAATCTACATAAAATAATGAGTGAGTATATACGTTTCATAATAGTTTTAATATGAAGTAATTTTGTTTGAAAAATTTCGTGATACTACTTTTTTCAACAAAAACGAAAGATTGATATAATTAACTTCTCCCACTACGTAATGCCAATCAATTTTCCTCAGTCGAATTGAATTTTGTGTAATGCCTTTTGGTTCAATCCCATTAATCACCAATTTTGTAATTCTGGACGATACTAGTCTCTCAACAATCATTAAAGTATCGCTGAAGGATGGAAGCTCGATGAATTTGCCCCAATATAAATCTGGTATCACGTTTCGATAAATAAACGGGTTTGATGGGTCATAACTCTCGCTACTATAATTGGCAATCAGGCTACCTTCCACTGACAGCTCGGTAACAACGTTATAGCTAGCATGTCGGTAGTAAGCTGAAGTCTGGAATTCTGATGTTTCTTACTGTTTTTTGAGTGTATGAATTACTGTAATCTGGAAAATCTACAGAACTGAATCATAGAGAATCTGCTGAAATGTAATAAAGGGTGAACGAAAAGTTCACCCCAAAAAATTACTGTGTAATATAAACCACTGAAGTCATAGAGTATTCATAAATTTTGTCTATAAATTAGGTAACCAATAGAGAAAAATAAAATTTGTTTCCTCAGCTCAAAAAACAACTACTCTCACATGACCATCAAAATACACGAAAGAAAAAATACTTTCGAAACAACTACCTCATTAATTGATGTTTGGGGTTGAATTGCATCTGAATCAATTTCATAACGGATCTGTATCTAGAGGTGCTCAAGTAAGGGCGTTTTCCTGCAGGAGCAGCCGGTTCTTCGCCCTTATTCAAGCCGTAGCTCTTGGCGCCCGTCCCAGAAAGTGCCCTTGCTGTTAGAGATGGACTGGGGGAGAAGGAGGGTGCACTTATAGTTGCTACCTCTCCTGCCTCTATTGAGCATTTTCTCCTTTTGGCTTTGTATTATGAAGGACCTTTCATTAACAAAAAATAACTCAACAAACTTACCGGGATGTTGGAATTGCCATATGGCAGATAAATAAAAGGGTATTTCTAGAAAAATCGATATTTCAGTGAGGGAAGCTGTAGATTATGTTGTAGACGACCCCTTCCGATATAGAAGGCCCCGACACTGTCGAATAAGGCCCTCATGTCCCCCGTTAAAGGATGAACAGATCTTTCATCCATCCCACCCCACCCAGGTAGGGGTACCCCGTAAAGGGCGGCACTGATGTCTGAGGACTTCATGCCGTCAACATCTCCTCAGTCATGAACCCATTTGTCCTTCTTCGACAAAAATCAGTCGAAAGGGTAAGGAAACTGGGATCCAACCTGAACAAACTCAAGACGACTTGCAGTAAAATCGATATATATTTGTCTTCAGGAAATAATCAAATGTTCCGCCTTTTTGTAGTAATTGAAGATTAATCCAGTCATTTAAGCTTAAATTAGGTAAGAATCTCGGAATTCGAGATACCCAGCTGTAAGTCTGTAAATACTTGTATATTGACACCCTCAAAGTTGTCTCAGAACCTACATATGGTAGGGTGTAAGCAACTATTAAATTTCAAGGTCAAAGGTCACAAAAATCGGTTTTTTGCGCTTTTTTTGGAAATATCTCATTTCCTATGGGTTTNGGTTGCGGTGGAGGGTCTAATAGATCCACTCACTTTGGATTTAACCTAACCTAACCTAATCCCCTTTCCATTTATTTTTTTCCAGATGGCGCCCAGTCGCCATCTTGAAAGTTTTATCTGTCAATTCACTTCAAAATAAAGTATTCATGCATCAATTTGATTATCCCAAATTTTGATTTTTTCAGTTGACTCGTTCAAAAAATAAAAGGGAGAAGGGGAACATTAAAGAAATGCCCTGTATATTCCTCAACAAGATTACACTTCACACTGAAGATTTTGATTTAAATGCTGCTATTTCTCATTTTTGTGCTAATAAAGTCGAGTGACTTAATATTCGCATGGCATCGTACTTCCGCACCATCCGGGTCAGAAATTTGAATAAATTTGCTGAGGTCGGCTCATATTTTTTATTTCATTTTCTCGCTCTCGTTTTGCAGGTTGTCGGGGTAATTTTGTCTGCATAGAAATTTGCATTTCAGTGGGGTTGGGAAAGGATTATACCATTTGTTATATAGAGTTCTGCATACGTAAATCGCAATTATATATTTTTCGTATGATAGATATTGCAATCACTCTTATTAGCGTCCATCATGAGTTTAACTCTCCGTAGTTTATCTTGAAATGTTTTTAGTGTTTTTCTACTATTTCAGTGGCGTGCAACTGGTTTTTCACTTACGAATTATGGTTCCTTGATTTAGTTTTCGATAATAACTTCCTAGAACCCCACATTGTAAAGACGTACACTTTGGTTGGTTATTTTTTTTAAGGAACTCACGATATTTACAATCCCGCCGTAGTCACCAATGTAATGGATCAGACTTCAGCTGGGCTCACGAGTGTAACAACGAAACTTCTTTTTCTTTATTTATCACTCCTTGAAAATCCTCTCGATATGTCATGATTGTTTTTCCAAATCAATTTGGCAGTTGCTGTCACCAGATGCGGATTTCTCCACATCAAATTTTGAATATTAAGGCAATTCCGATAAAACAAAGCTTGAATTTGAACGAAGAGGAGGTCCTTAGTTGCAGTGAGAAAGATCTTCAGAATTCACAAGCACTTCTTCCTAAGAGGTTCCTCTGTTAGATGATTTTGAAATAAAAATCGGCTTCAAACCTTGATTTGCCCAACTCCGCGACGTCAACTCTCACACCAAAAATATAACCCAGAAAAAACTATATTTCAAAGAACTGTTCCGGATCGACCATCGAGAGAACCCCTTCAAGCCCAAATATTTCGCTAACACTCTGAGACCGCTGCCTCAGGAAAAGACTTCCTGAACACTCTTCAAAGTCCAGGAAGAGTTAACTTCCAAAAAATTCCCCGCACGACTGCTTCCCAAAGCCAGGAAGAAATACCCAGATTTTAGCCTGTGGCCTCGCCTCAGTAAGATGGTCGCTAATTTTTATGTCTTTCTCATAAAAAATGGATCAACGCGCAACGAGGATTCAACAGAAAAGCCCTATGTCACTTGAGTTGCAATCTATAGACTTCAAGGTATGGAAACTATTGTCTGATTCCGATAATTGAGTATTTTTCATGACGGTGCTTCTAGCCAAGGAACTAGCAGATAATTTTTTTCATGAACACTCTCACGGTCTGGCCGAAATGTTACATTGTAACCGTCGTTCAATTCCGGAATTGAGAATGACTCTGTCTATTCCCGAAGCTAAAAAATACTAACATGCTCAGTTAGGTATTACAGCATGTAGTGATTAGGGGTAATGATTTCACTGATTTTTTCAAACTGAAAAAACCTTTTTGAGAATTCTACTTTCCTTTTGGTTAAAAATGTAAAACATTTGAGAGAAACGAGTGAAACATCAATAAATATATAAAAGTTACTAATGGAAATGCACTGCCATATTCATTACTATTTCTTGGCTTTATTTGAAATCATATCGAAAAACAAAGACATTTTTCCGTTGTCACTTTTTGAACCATACATAAGCTATATATTTCCACAGTTTGTCGCCAGAAACCATCATCAATTTTATTTTTCATAGAGACCGAAAAAAAATAACCTGGTATAGGTACGCCTTTTTGGAGACAGCTTGACTGATGTAACACTATAATCATTCAATTACTGAAATTTACCTAATTGCTGTTTCTACCGGCTACAGGTCTCACCCGTGATGCTATGTTGAACCCCAAATACATTGCTGGACTCAACTTTCCTCAAAGTACATGCCTGAGTGAGTGCAGGCTTGTCCTTCAAACCTTGTCGTTTGGCCCTGGTTTTCTCTAGTTGCCTTGCAGTGATAGACACAGGACGAATTTCCGGCGATAATAAACGTCACAGCTTGAATTTGAAATGGTCTACCTTGGAAAATCCTCATATATCTTTGATATATCATAAGAAGTCATGAGACCTATCATCGCCTCTACATGAAACCAAAGAATACAAAGCCCATAGAAGCTCAGAAGTGGCATTTTCGTGTCACCAAAAGTTTTTAGTACTTACCCTGACCACCAGAGCGCGATAGCAGTACGATGTCAATATTTAATGTGATTACAAAGAGAACTGGGTAGCATTTCCAACCTGTTAAAAAATGAAGATGACTATAACTGGGTAGCAGTCGCTGACAAACCAGTCGAGTTTTCAATTTAAGATAACTTTGGCGTACATAGCGACTTCGATATGATCCGGCCGACCGGTTGTCAGCGACTGCTAGCTACCCAGTTCTGTTGGTACTCACATTGAATACTGATATTGGGTGTGTTCTGGTTCTAACATCCGAAACTGTTTGGAAACAGCGCAAGACATGATGCGTACAAGCAAACAATCTCAAACAGTCCGAAATAGTCTCGGACACTTGTTTAAACCAGAACACTTTTGAGGAGACCACTATGCCACCTATCGTATATATGAAGAGATGAAGACGAGAAAATACTATTGATCATGTCCATTTTGTTATGTAACGTATCCTTATAGTCAGTTCAAATGTTATCTACCCTCAATCATCAATTATTCAAATCAAATAAATAAAAAAACATCCTAGCAAATAGCCGAAACAAATTTTGACATGAATGCGTATGAGCAACATGAACAGTTCTCAACAGTTCAGCCTCGAGAGCAAGAACGATTCGGAACGGTTCAAAACAGTTTGGGATCATTTCGCAGTCGAAACCAGAACACAGGATTCATCAGTCCGAAATTATTCTCAATAAACCAGAACGCTCTATATCAACTGCGCATGATCCTGACGTCCTAGAACCTGAATTTCGTAGAACCAGAAGAAACCTATTGTACTGGCTTCGCCCTCTGCTGGTCAGGGTAAGTACAACAAATTTTAGGTGACACGAAAATGCCACTTCTGAGCTTCTATGGGCTTTGTATTCTTTGATGAAACCAAGGCTTTTGGTTGATGATTGGATCGCCATAGACTGGAAAATTACTCAAGATAGCAAATTAAAATCAAGTTACATTATTCAAAGCAGAGTATTTTTTTTCACAATGAACAATATCAATTCAATGTCATGATAATACACATTCAAGAAATCAAATACCTAATAATAAAAAATTAATTGTTTTCTTCCTTTTGTTGAAGAAAGACTAAAACTTTCTTTCTTGGATTCAACAATAACTTTAAAGTAACTTTGAGGTTCTAATCCAATTCATATTTCAAAAACAGAAAATAAATAGTAGAATTCAATCAAAGATACAAAAAAGCAAGATCGAAAGCTTTGTCTGTATCTATGGTAGTCCCACTGGGTAGCATTTTCGGTCCAATATTATTTATTATATTTATCAACGATATTAACGAGATTACAGCAGACATAAACATGATCAACATTATCAATTATGTTGATGATACTAACCTTCTTTTAACAGGTGAGAAAATAATAGAATCATTTAAAGATTATTTTTTAGAGAATGAGTTAGTTCTGAACGATGGAAACACAAATTGAATCATATTCAAAATCAATAACAGTAGAGAAACACCACAAAACATAATTATGCACAATCAAAAAATCATCTGCAATACTTCAGTTTCTAGGCATATACACAAGTCAGATAGACAACCTTTGCCATAAACTATCCTTGGTGACATACGTCATGAGAGTTTTAAAAGAAATATTGATTTTGAAGCACTAGCTACAGTATGTTATGCGAATTTTCACTCCGTCATGAGACTAGGGATATTAATCTGGGACTAATGTCATGGGTTGAATGACAGGAAAAAATTATCAAAATAATCTTCACTATGAATACAAGAGATTCCTGCAGAGGAGACTTCAAGATCAACAAACTACTTACTGTGTCAGCAATCTATATCTATGAATCAATTAAATTTATCATCAATCATCCAGGCCATTTTGACATACATCGCAAAACGCATATTTATGAGACAAGACGAAAAAAATACTTCTCATATCATATCCATGCAAAATCCTACATGAACGTAACACTATCTATACTGGAATGAAATTTTACAATAATTTTCAGAAAAACATAAAAGATATTGTCATTACTAACATATATCTGAAATCTTTAAGAGAATTCTTATCTAATCTAGAGCCCTACACTTCTGATGAATATTTTCAGGCCTGCTGAAATTTATGAAACAAATTTTATTCAAAATTATCTCTACTTTCAATAATCATGCGCTATTCATTTTGAATGTTTCATTTTCAGATTTATATGCACACATATTTGATATTTTTACAATTTTTCTTTTGACGTACTTCTCAAACAAAAATATTCTGCCACTCCTGTGAATGATTATAAAATACTCTGTTGAAATAAATGTATTGTAACGAATCTAAAGCCGCCCCTGACCGATATACCGCCGGTAAAACTCTAGTCGAGTACCGAACCGACTACAGATTTCTAGAAAGGACCGTTACATTATATAAACACGGCTTCCCGACCCAAGAGGGCAGTTCAGAAAGTGAATCGAGCGGCAAAACAAGAAATTCAAATAGGGGAAATAAATTAAGAGTTAGTTGCTAAGTGTTGTGAATAAATTAGTTTGTGATCAGTGATATATTGTGGAAATAAATTTGTTTAAGACAATTAATTCTTTAATTTGTCACAGTATCTATCTATCTATCTATCTATCATATGTAGAACATATTCATCTAATCTGTTATTGAAGATTTGCCTTCTTTGTCCCCCCCATTTCATCTCAGATGTTCATATTTTCTGTATTTATAACACTGGCAGTTTTATTTAATCTAATCCCTTGAATCACCTATTTTTCCTAACAAAATAGGTAACATATTCTTTCAACTCTACTATTATTCGGATCAATCAAATTACGAATATCCATTCTATTTAAACCAAGCAATTAGTTTTTCACTTTGATCCCGAACAATTTTGTGCCATTGATTCCATATTTAATATCAGTTGGCAGGGTATTGAATTATCTTGCTGCAAGGTAAGTGTGGCATCTTTGAGCTGGGTTCTTGTAACCGGATTTGTTTCAAGATTTGCATTAGTTTCGTGCCTGGTGGAATATCGGTGATCTATAAATTGCTTGTTTCTTTCTCTGAATTGCAATGACACAAGATCTATGGAGTAGAGCTGCCTTATATCGAGGAGTAGTGCCTCATTGAATAGTGCGTCAGTAGGATAAGTTGAATTTTTATAAACTTTTTTGTATTGATTCCAGTTTTTTCAGATTGGTTTTCGCAACTCCACCCCAACCAAGTTTACCATACCTCAACCTAGATTCTACAAGTGCACAAATGATTCTCATTTGTGGTAAATTAACAATTGTTTGAATACATTCAAATTTGAATAGTAGGCTCCCAATGTGCGAGTAACAAAGTTGACATGAGCATCCCACCTAAGATATTGGTCTATAGTTAAACCTAGGTATTTTGTTTTCTCAACACGCATTATCTGGCTTGTTTCCCCTGAGTTATCTTCGATGACTGGATTATCAAAATTTGGTAGACCACTCCTGTCATTAGCGAAAGATATAAAAGTAGTTTTCTTGTAGTTTACCGTCAGCAATTTATGATCAAACCACGTTACTATTTTCTAGAGGTCATTTCATGTATTAGTGATGCTTCAGAAGACGTGTATGATGATGTGATGGGTGCTGAATCATATATTCTGGTGTATGAGCCAAATCCAACAAAAGTTCTTTCCACATGAAGCACTTGAATAAAAATAGTCTCCTGTTTTTCTGTAAAAAGTTGCCTTGGTCAAACACTACCTACTTGTAGGGGAAGTAGAATAGTCAATTCTGAAAGATACACAATTATTTGTTTGCCAGAAGTCTTCGGTGGAATGAGGAAAACGACCCAGTCAGTGTCAGTTTCATACATCCCATTGAACTACCAACTAGCACCCATTGAACTAATGAGTCACCTATCATACTGTCCTGATTTAGCACCCCATATCTTCATTAATAATTCAACTATACAAATTAATTATAGCACTATTTCATTCAGATACAAAAGGAAACGAATTCCTCATAAAACAAAAAATGAAATCAAAATGAATCATTAAATGGCGTTTCTATGAATGATATTTGTAACAATTCCATAACGATAGTTTGGAATTCAAACTGAATGGGAAAATGTTATTGAATATTCATACGGAAGTGATTGTTTCGAAAAATCAAAGCCAAAGCTAATGCTGAAGCAAAATATCAGTTGTTATTTCAACTATCTTGAAAGGAATTTGAATCGAAAAAACTGATTCCAAATATTTTCATACTTCCAACTTGTCAGTAGTGATATACACAATATTTTCATAGAGAAATCGAGGAAATCTGTAAACGATCAATAAAATGAATATTGATCCATTTTATATTTTTCCAGAACCGAGTTCATAACAGTTGAAATATAAAGATATTTATGAAAAGATACTTTCAGAATTATAACACATTCAGTTGAAATGAAATATTAGTTCCAAACATCGGTTTCCGGTAATCAAAACCTCATGAGCTTTACAAAATCAGGACTTTTGGATGCATGAATCCTGAAGTGGCATTGTAAATCCCGCAGCTCAGTTAAATCCTTGAACAGTCTTTCGAACGCCGACCGGATGCCTAATTTCTCTGAAAATGTTTTCACGGTACACTGAGAGAGTGTATGGAATTCTTCAAATGCCTTTCTCAAACCATTTCGTTCGGAACATATAGAAAATAAATTATGGAAGTGGAATTTCAAGTTTATCGAATCCTTGAAGGAGGTATGTCTATTTTTCAATTTTGAAAAATGTGAAATAAAATTGACTATGTTTTCCTACCTCTTGTATTTGTAACTGAAGTTACTGCGNTGGTTCAAAGTAGAATAATTCCCATTATTATTTTCATAATTACCAAAATTTATTTTTGTTTGTGCATTCCCTAACGGGCATAAGCATTCAGCCAATCTTTGGATAGCTAAGTAAGAAAGTTAATATATTACAGTAGTAACTAATCCCTCGGCTTTCCTTTTTTCGAAAGTTAGGAAGTTTTGCTGGTGGGGTTTGGAAAATTTGGATTTCCTCCTCCCCCCTGGTATTTATTTTCGCTAAGGCCCTGCCAACAACTGAAATCATGAAAAAGAAATTGAATACTTCCGGCCATAACATGAGCTGCTGTGACAAAACTCTTCAGGATTGGATAAAGGAAGTAGTATTTAGATTTTAAAAAATGAACAAACGTCAAGTAGTTCTGGAAAGCAGAAGAATAGTGAAATTGCGTAACAATTACTGAGAACAAGTAACTGAATATAGACAAGAACAACGGCAATTTTCTATTCGGACGAAACTTGGTATGACACTCACGACACTGTTATGAAAGGGTGGACTGATGATTCGAAAATGTGTAGTCGCGATTCTTTGTTTATAGGCATGTTAGGCGTACACATTCTCGAACCATCAGTCTACCCTTTTTTAACTGTGTCGTGAGTGTATTTGTTACGTAACTCCACTATTCCTAGGCTTTCCATAACTGCTTGAAGTTTGTTTATTATTTCAAATCTAAATCCTAGTTTCTCTATCCAATTCTGAAGAGTTCTCTCACAGTAGCTCATGTTATTCAATGTCTCTCTCATGATTTCAGTTGCAGTCTAGATTTTGGTAATCCAGTATAACATCGCGTCTTGCGTTCATGAGGTTTGTTTATGACTATTTTACGTACAGTTGAGAAAGGAATTTTGTTGAAATCTGAAGTTGCTTTTAATAGTTTGTTTTCCTCGAAACCAAACTTGAGATGTAGATTCTCATATACATTGAAACATACTCTCTGTGTTTCAATATTCAAATGCATCCGAATCTTATTCACTGATATCTCTTTTTCGCACTGTTCACCATCGCTATTGGAATCACTACACTGGAAAAAGTCTGCGTTGTTATCACACT
>NW_019294998.1:0-47156 GCF_000500325.1 Leptinotarsa decemlineata
TTGAGTTATTTGTTCTTTGTATTTGTTACGTACTTCCATTATTCTTCTTGACGTTTGTTCAATATTTCAAATCTAAATCCTAGTTTCTTTATTCCATTCTGAAAAGTTTTGTCACAGCAGCTCACGTTATGGCCGTTATGGCCAATTTATGCCGGACTCTCATCCTTTCACAGTTCACCTACTGTTCACCTGTATATTTTCCCTGTTTGGATAGTCTAGATTTGTGCAGGATACAAAAAGTCAAAAATTCCTGTTTACGCTACATCTATGGCATCCGTAAGTTCCAATGAAGAATCGTTTCTTATTGCAATCTCTAACCGTATTTCACAATATAATCATCAACAAATCACCGCAGTATCTTCATGATAAAGTTCGATTTCGTGAAAATGAACATGAAGTGAATATCCGACACAAAAATACAATAACTGCCCCCCACCATAGCACAGCAATGTTTGAGAGATCGTTCAGTTTTTCTATCTACACTCATTACAATAGTCTTCCCACACACCTATAAAAAATTGAAACTGCCACTTTTCAAGCTTCAGACTCGTAACTGGCTATATGAAAGACAGCTATCGTGCAACTAAAGTCTGGCATAAAATGCAAAAATTCAAGTTATTCCTTAAGAATTATGAATTACCCCTCTTTAATTTCTTTTATTTTTTTTCTCCCCCTTACTACATAGATACTATTATTTTTTGTACATCATATGTTCGATAAATTCTTTTAAGTTTTGTATATTGTAAAGGAGTTGAATGGAAGAGCAGGATTTGGCATGTTGCACACGCTTGTCTCCTGAATTCCGTTCCGTGATTTTACCAAACCTAATTTTCTTTTGTGTTAGACATTATTATCATTATTATTATTAGTATTAAGTATTCAATTTCTTCCTTATGATTTCAATGCTTTTGTAATAGTCGTAGGTATATTGTTTTTTCAATAATTTTATTAAATGAACATTTAAACGTTCTGGTAATCCTGTATCATATCGCGTCTTGCGTTCATAAGGTTTGTTTTTGACTGTTTTACGTACAGTTGAGAAAGGAATTTCGATAAAATCTGATGTTGCTCGTAATAGTTTGTTTTTCTCCAAACCATACTCGAGATGTTGATTCTTATAGACATTGAAACACACTCTCTGTGTTTCAATATTCAAATGCATTNAATGTAAGGACTGCGATGCAAAATATTATGGACAGACAAAAAGATCTATTGAAGTGAGACATAAGGAACACATAGTACACTTAAAATATGGAAGACCTAAAAAATCAGCAGTCGCCCATCATATTTTGCAACAAAATCATTCCATAGACTTCAGTTCATTAAGATTAGTTAGACAAGTTAACAACAACAGGCAACTAGATGCCTATGAGAGTGTAGAAATAAGTTAACGTAATAATATTATGAATAACGATGACGGACCAATACCAAATAGCATACTGTATAGCATACTGTATAGTTAAAATAATATTATTGGGTTTACTGATTACTACACAAGGACACATTGTAAAAATATAGTTAGATAGGCAATATTGTGAAATTAATTTTTTTATATAGCTGAAAATTGTTTTATATATTCAAACATTACATAAGGACATATTGTTAAATAATAGATAAAGCTAATTGTAAAATTAATTTATGGTGGTATACCTGTATGTGTGGTATTCCTGTATGGTTTACCTGTATGATATATCTGTATAGCATAAATAGCTTTAGTTTCGCGAAGTTTCCAGTGTTATGTTCCTCTTGAAGATGATCACTTGGTGATCAAAACACGTGTCAAGGTGTTAAAAATATCGAGTTGGTGTTGGGAAAAAACTCCAGTAATAACCAAATATAGAATTATTCCATTTCTGTCTGCTATTTTCTTGAGTTCTTCGTGGCATATTCTCCTCCTTCTTTTTGTGCTCAGTTCCTATGAGTATGAAGAAATATACGTTTAATGTCATAAGAAATAAGAAACACATCTTGTCTACAAAACATTTTTCTGCTGAAATGTAATGTATAAGTTTATATTTTTCTGCTGAAATGTAATGAATAAGTTTATAATAATCAGAAATGATCAAGCACATATATACATACATGTTTAAAAATATGAGTGCATACTCAAGCAGTATGTTTGTTGGGATGTGAGCTTGTTCATGAGTAAAAATAAAATTGACTCGTATGCAATGATGCATGGATGAAAGGCTAAGTACTACTTTGTAAAGTTAAAGAAGTTCAATAATATCTTCACAAATTAAGTGAGCATACTTGGAGATTGGATGTAAATCAAATTATAGAGAAGAACAATTTGAAGTTATTTCTGCATACTTTGCACTGAAGAGTGGCAAACAGCTCGAAACCGGTCTGCAAGTGTATTCCAATAATCAAATATCGATGCCGGCAGTTGTATCAATAGGTGAATTTTTCTTCCTTATACGAGATAATGGGCAAATTTAGATATGCGGTTGGTTACCTATTTCACAGAATATGCAGGAATAACTTAAGTGAATAATCCAGAACTGACACCTGTCGGATATAATACAACGCCCTTCGTGGTATTAGCCAGGGGAGTAGTTGTTTTCTGATAGGTGTCAGTCCATTAATCTACAGTGTAGGTGAAACTGGCCTGAACGAATTGTTCTCTTAGATAATTTGGTATTATTTCGTATTATTTCTGTATTGGATAGTGGTTTCGAAAGAAAATAAGACTGCTGTTTCGGAGTGTCTGCTTTTGAACGTACTGCCTCATCGAGTTGAGGTTCACGTGTATTGTCTGAGCGTATTTACATATATGGAATATATACAGAATATTCCATCCCCCAAACAATGTNAAGATCTTGGTATATATTTTGATCAAAATTTGTCTTTTTCCAACCAAATTAATAAAGGCTATTATTATGTTGTCATTGTTATAAAAATGGTACAGGTGGTAACCGTCGAAACTGAGAAGTAAATAACAGGATTAGTGGTCTTTCATATGCAGTACCTATGTATATAAAAATCATGATTTTCTGGAAATCTGGAATCTTCTTTTTTTACATTCCTGTTCTTTGAAAAGTTGCAACATTTCAAATGTACCTATGTAACAAATCACACTAGCACACTTCGATGAAATTAGTCATGCGATACTCATTCATAAACTTTCTGGTATGGGTTTCAATGAAATCTTCATTCATCTTTTGAAGTCATATCTTGATCAAAGTAAGCAGTATGTCTACTATAAAGGTTTCTCTTAAAATTTTTTTTTCAGCCGATAGGGGAGCTCCTCAAGGATCTAATCTTAGACCAATACTTTTTTAACATTTCATAAAAGATTCATGCAACACATTATAATGCTATGGATTGATGTTTGCAGATGATTCTAAGTCATACACCTCTGTTATTGATATAGATGACTGTACCAGATTGCAACAGCAGTTGAACACTTTGACTACAAAAACTGCCACAACTTAAATATTTCCAAATGCAGACTTATATCATTCACCCAAAAATTCAATACAATACAATTTGCATACAGTATCGATGAAGCTACCTCAGACAGAACTAACACTATCAGGGATCTAGGTGTCCATTTTGATTATCAACTTGCTTTTAATAATCACATTAATTTTGTTGTCAACTCTACCTATCGCTATTACGGTTTTATTGTCAGAAATTGTAAGAATTTCGATAATATTTTATCTCTTACTCCCCTATATTTTAGCTCAGTGAGGTTAAAGTTAGAATATGTGTCCTCATCAATTCCATTTATAATCAGTATATATCAAATATCGAAAGATACCAAATCTATTACGAACATTTGATCTTGTATCTCTTGCAAAAAGAAGAAAACAAGCCTTTATTCTCTGGAATAATTGATTCCTCAGAATTACTTTTTGCAATACATTTCGAATATAGAATAATGAAAATAACTTTTGTCTAATTTTTACCAAGTTTATTATTTAGAAATTAGACAAAAGTTATTTTCTTTAATTTATATTCAATATGAGTTTCAATATGATAAATAAGCCATCAATCGAACAAGCGATAGATTTTGTTTTACCAAGAAATGATACCACTTTTTGTTGCAGAAGAGCACAAACCAATTTATTGTTAGAGTCACCAGTAATATCGATGTGCAGTACTGCAAAATCTCACGTTATATATTTTACTGTAGAAGTGGGAATACGTACAAAATGACAGCCGGGTTATTTCGAAAGTGGCGGACTTTAACACGAAACTGACAGTGACGACATGCATAAGTCTTATATGTAGGTAGGTATGTATTTTTTTCAGAGACTATAAATGAACTGATCGACATTTTGGAGTACGGAGTCAATGGAAAAAGCCATCGAGGCAGTTCGAGATAAGAAATTGGGTTGATTATCGGCTTCAGAAGCATTTGGTATTCCCCAAGCAACTCTTCATAAGCATTTTGTAGGCACTAATGAAACTTTGTAGTACAATTCAAAAGGCCTTGGTTGTTGGAAAGCTATCTTTCCACCTGATGTGGAAAGGCAATTAGTTGAGCATATTGAAGTCTTTTGTTCGGATTAACATGACATCGTTTCAAGAATTACCTTTCCAGGTGGCTAAAAAAAACGGTTTCGCTCATAAATTTACCATCCAAAAGCAAAAGGCAGGTCAAGACTGGTTGGAAGGATTTTTGAGACGTATCAAAGATATATATTTATACAACCAGAAGCCACTTCAGCAGCTCGCCCTCAAGCTTTTAATCGGCCGCAAGTTTTATCAGTTGTACGGAAGCTTACCAGAATCTGTTGGGTATAGACCGCACCGTATTTATATTGCTGATGAATCTGGGCTATTTACAGTACAAAAACCTGAAAAGATTCTAGCTACTACGGAAAGGAAACAAGACGGAGTTATAACTAGTGTGGAGCGTGATGATATATTTTTAAGCACAAAACACAAGCACTACAGGAAAATCCTTAAGACGCTCTCATAGCGGTGTTTGTGCAAAAGTGGCGATTCACATTGGATTTGAATCGCTGAAGAACAAATCCATTTGGAAAAACGTTCTCAGGAAGTTTATTCCACATAAACGCAGTTCTCCAGATGAAATAGTTCTTGAATAGTGAAGTTCGAGGTGTATTGAGTTGAACCTCAAAACGATGAAAAGCCACAGTCCGTCACGTATTTCTGATATGTACCGCTCTTGGTGGAATCAAATATGCCAAGTGACTTGAACACCTCCCGTGAAAGTATCTAAAAAAGAGAGACAAATCTCCAACCTTTCTTCGATGTTCCAGGCTATCAAGGTTGCACGTGATGTTCGCGTCTCCAATCAGTGGATGGCTTTTTTCTGGATATAATCCAGCAACTTCAGGGTATGTTTGGGGGCAGAGCTCCATACATGAGAATAATACTCCAAAGAAGGTCTGATCTGAGCTTTATAAAGCATCAAAAGTTGCTGAGGTGTGTACAGTTTCCTGGTTAGGAACAGTGTTCCAAGCTTTTGAGAAGCAGTCTTTGCAATTCCAGCGACATGATTGTGACAAGACATACTGGTGTCCATTTTAACCCCCAACAAACTTATCAAAGCAGAAAGCGGAATTGTCTGTCCTCACTATATTTAGTTTGGAAACATTCACCTTCTTGAAGAAAATCGATGCCTGGATTTTTGTGGCATTGAATTGAACCTGGTTACTTTAACCCCAATTCGAAATCACTGCTAGATTCTCATTAAGATATGCAACCTCCTGCTGCCGGTGCCTCCGTAGCTGATGTCCTGAAATCCAAATGGAATAACGGGACAAGTGTGCTGTCGTCAGCAAAGCAATATATTGGATTCTTGTTTTTTCTAATTAGTTGTTGATATACAATAAAAGGAAGGTTGGAGACAATATAGATCCTTGGGGAACGCCAGCGTTGATGGTGTAAGTATTCGAGAGATATCCATCGACGGCCACTTCCAGAGAACGTTCTTTCAGGAAGCTGAACATCCATACGCAGAAATGATCCGACAAGCCATAGCGTCGAAGATTAGCCAGCAAATCGTCACGCCACACACGGTCAAGGGCCTTTGAAATATCAAGCGCCACAGCTATTGATTCTCCATGTTACTCGATTACGTTATTTCAAATATGGGTGACATACGATAGAAGGTCGCGTGTTGATCTTTGTTTTGTGAAGAAAATATGAAAAACAAACTTATAGATGAAAATCCTCCTGTCACTTTAGATGTAGCTCAACAATCAGGCTGGATGACAACCGAAATATTTATGAAATGGATAAAGCATTTCTAAATTTTCGTAAAAGCAAACGCTGACAATAAAGTAGTTCTATATGTCGATGGACATGCTAGTCATGAATGCTTTGAATCCTTGGAATATACAAAAGAAAACGGTATTCATTTCATTTGTCTGCCTCCACATTGCAATCAATCATCGTAATCAACCTCTTAACATCTCTTTTTTTGGGCCTTTGAAGACCTACTATAACAATGTTGAATGGCTGAAGGTACATCCTGGACGTATTGTTACTCATCTTCAGATTGCCGGCTTGTTCAACCAAGCATATGGCACGGCAGCTACGGTGAAGTTGCTTTGGCGGCTGCGTTACCTCTCGTTCAGCCATGATCCCATGATATGATTTCTGAAAAATGCAGCCGAAATAATAGCACTTACCGACCCACAAGCTGAAAATTCATCTCAGGTTCTATCAACAAGCTCCGGTCTAGAAGTTGTTTTAACTACTGCTGATGCCAATGAACGTCCATCGTCTTCTACTCTTGCTGTTCCTATTGAGGTGCTTTCTCCGGTGCCAAAAGGATATTTTATTAGTGGCCAAGGGAAACTTAAGCCAAAAATTCCTCTCCTAATACTGCTCCTAATACTGCAAATAAAATCTAAAAATGCGCCCAAAGCTCCACCAACAGAAAAGAAATGCAAAGCCATGAAAAAGCTATTTGAAGAAAATGATAAGGAAGAAGATATTCTTAATATTTATCATGACGATGAAGAGGAATTTGTATTTGAATGCTATAATATTTATAATTGAATTGTTGATTTTTGCTCTATAAATGGGAAAATACCTGAGTTCAAATAAAAACTAATTGAACATTTTAAACATTTAAAAAAAATTACCATCTCGTTGAATGGGCAAGCAATAGACTAATTACCAATTTCAACATCAGATACCTGATTCAGAAGAGGAAAAGAATTCAATTCTATCTGGTATTTCAGAATTTAAGGATACCTAAATCGATTGATTTCTGAGAATTCCAAAAGAATGATTTTCAAATCTTGCCCTTCCAAATGTAATACTTCATAATCATCGTTGCCTTCTGTCAGATGTGGAACTGGTCTCCATATTTAAAAAAAATAATCCTGTGCTCTTCTATTCTTTGGGAAAATGTTCTTTCCGTTCGGCCAATACAAAGTCTTGGACAAGAATCACAGGCTTATTTATATACTCCTAATCTATTCAATACTGAAGTTTTGCCTTCATTGTTCTCAATGAATATGCTGAAATTATTTGTCAGGTAAGTCACTTAATTTTTTGGAATGAATGGATTGGTAATATTTACTTGGTAACCGGTAACCATTGTTGCCAAAAAGTTGTTTGATGAAATCCAGTTTTTTCTAAAAATTATTTTCTGACACTTGAATATTCAATAATCTGTGGAGCATACTATTGAACGTAGCTACTTTATATTATAAAAATATACGCCATTGTGGAGCCGCCGTTTTGTTCTTTTCCTCAGAAAAATTCCATAATGCCCTGTGACCGAATTTATGTCAAATTAGCTTGCAAATGAAGTATCATAATTTGCAATACGGAACAGTTTTTTTCCCGCAGGAGGGCGCCAAAAGAGAAAAATGACCGAATTCCTAATGCAATTACTTTTCAAATGTTTGTTTGACGGTGATTGACAATGTTTCATGATGAATTTCACTAGTTCGGACTTTCATTGTCTAATATATGAAGTGAAGGACGAATTCTTTACATAAGATGAGGGACTGCCAATGGGATCGCCACTTTCACCAGTCATAGCCAACATATTTATGGAATGGTTTGAAACTCTGGCCATTGAAGAAGCCCACAAGAAACCTCGAGTCTGGTTGAGATATGTTGACGACANACAAAAACGCATGACATCAAAAAGAAAAAACTTTTGAATTAACCTAGTATATCATGAGCGATACTCGAAAGAAACCGTTGTGTTTTTATTAACGTACCTGTCAGATGTTCATTTTCGAATGATTCAGTGGCATGCTTCCGGAATACAAACTTTTTTAATATATCAATTTTTTTCATACAATGAAAAATAATTATCCCTGAAGATTAAATTTGATTATTATTCATGATGAAAAATATGTTATGATGAAAGTGCGTTCAATTAGCTCTGAATTATATATTTTTTTGATTTTTCCATACAAAGGGCCGTTTCTTTCATTAATACACAACATTACAATTTTTTAAAATAGTTTTTTTTCACTTGGTTGAACTCAGTAGCCGCTAATTGTTGATATATTCTGACAGTTGCTTGATATATATGGAATGGCTTCCATCTAGAACTTTTATCTTCCGTAATAGAAAACAATGAGGCTTGGGTTATTATGCAAATCACTGCAATGAAAAATGTGTTAATTTGCTTAACAATGAGACGCAGGATGAGAAAAAATAGTTACTACTTAAGAACAAAACGTTGTTTATGCAAATAAAACACTTAAATAGAAAAATAAACAGCGTTGTCCAAATGTAACACGATATGCTGAATGCATTTATTTAAATATCTAGTTATCACTTCAGTTGGTGTTCAATGTATTCCCGTAGTGGATTGTTATTAAATAAATCTGTTGCCCCCATTTTTTTTTCATTTTCATGCCACCGTAGAAACTGGTTTTTCAGGAATTAAAGTTAATTTTAATTTTTCTCAAAAAATATTTATTCATTGATCAATTTCTATTTTTTCCCCGTCAAAGTAGTCACCCTCATAAAAAACAACTCTGACAGCATTTTTTCCAATTCTCGCAGTAGTTCTTATATGCACTTCTTGGTATGTCTTGCGCTCTTTCAGCGATTCGGTTTTTATTCTCTCAATCGTCGCAAAACCCAGGACGGGGTTTTGCGACGATTGTTTCCTGTTTCCCAATCTTGGAAACAGAAAAAGTCGCAGAGGGGCAAATCTGGCGAATACGATGGCTGAGGCATGATTATGAAATATTACGAACAAGCAATGACGACTGAGCAGGTGCATTATCGTGATGCTGAAGCCATGAATTGTCTTTACACAATACCGGATGTTTTCTCCATGTTGCTTCTCGCTAGGGGCGCATAATTTCAATATTATACTCCTTATTGATCGTACGACCATGTGCACTACGCCACGGTAATCGAAGGAAACAGTGAGCAAAACGTTGACATTTGATAGAACTTGGCGTGCTTTTTTGGTCTTGGCTGTCCTAGGCTCTTCTATTGGGATGATTGGACTTTGGTTTCGATGTCATAACCATATAACCAAGATTTGTCACGAAGAATTATCACTCTTTTAAGCAAATCTGGATCATCATGCAATGGTTTTTTTTGGTTCAAAATTAAGCAATTTTGGAACGAACTTCGCTGCAACACGCTTCATGCCCAAAATCTCCAAAAAAAAACTGCATGGTATGAGCCAACCGATATGCCGACATCCTCAGCAACTTCTTTAATAAATTGATGGATGTAGCCGTTACTACGTGGTAGGAGATCATCAATGAAAATGAGTAATGGAACCTTCTTTGTTTTTTTACCACTTTTATTCGTAACTTCATTTGTTACAATATTGTTATAGTTGGAAAATGTCCTTATAGGACGAAACTGCAGTAACGTTAGTTACAGGCGGGATGGCTGTCCTTGTTCATCTTTCACTGCCTGAACCACTGTGCATGCTGTTTTTGGTGAGTGCATTGGCTTGAGATGTGGGGGTTGAGCAAACCGACCATCGGATGCCTGCTTCCACGTAGCCCCGCTGGATACGGGAATGACAGAATCACTTGTGGTTCTGATATTCCCTAACCGAAAGGCATCCTAACGATGGCTCAATCCTAAGGTGTGTGTATCCGTGCCCAGAGGATGAATGATACTGCGCCTATCAGCTGTCTCTACGGAACCTTCGAGATACCGGGCGCCCTCTCGTCGTAGCATCGCCTTGTCACAGTAATGCGGGGCTCTGCCGTTATTGACCTTTTTTCCCTAGCTACTCGTGGGACTTTTCTGGACAAAGTAAACTTAAAAATTCTTTCTGACGCTGAGTCTATAGAGGAGATGGATGTTGAGCTTATAATTCCAACTGACCTCCCTGTAAATTTAATTCAGGAGCGAGTCTACAGATGAGATGGATGCCGAGTTTACGACTCCAACAGACCTCTCTGTGAATTTAGTTCAGGAGCGAGTCTACAGAGGAGATGGATGCCGAGTTTACGACTCCAACAGACCTCTCTGTAAATTTAGTTCAGGAACGAGTCTACAGAGGAGATGGATGTCGACAACTGACCTCCCTGTAAATTTAGTTCAGGAGCGAGTCTACAGAGGAGATGGATGTCGAGTTTACGACTCCAACGGACCTCTCTGTAAATTTAGTTCAGGAGCGAGTCTACAGGGAGATGGATGTCGACAACTGACCTCCCTGTAAATTTAGTTCAGGAGCGAGTCTACAGAGGAGATGGATGTCGAGTTTACGACTCCAACGGACCTCTCTGTAAATTTAGTTCAGGAGCGAGTCTACAGGGAGATGGATGCTGAGTTCACGACTCCAACTGACCTCCCTGTAAATTTAGTTCAGGAGCGAGTCTACAGGGAGATGGATGTCGACAACTGACCTCCCTGTAAATTTAGTTCAGGAGCGAGTCTACAGAGGAGATGGATGTCGAGTTTACGACTCCAACTGACCTCCCTGTAAATTTAGTTCAGGAGCGAGAGGTTCTCAAGTTCTCGACCCCTGATCCAATAACTGAACCTAAAAAAATGGTGACGTTAGGAAACGACTCAAGAGCGGGGTACCTTATGAAACCGCCTTGCACCAAATTCTTGAGCGGCGTACCCAGAATCTGTCACAGGTGGGGGAACAAACCCCTCCATGAGCAGGTTAGCAAACGTTTGCGCTCAAGTGATAATTCACCGAAACCAGAGTCGAAAAAACTTTGCACGGTTGAATCTAAGGCATCATCAGGTGTAGCTGACGTGCAAAAACCCTCGCATGGGAAGGTTGTCGCGGGTATCAAAGTAGGAATCCTGCACCTTGACTATCCGACTACCTCATTAACGGTGAAATAGCAGAGCATATATTTGTGCCTGCCCCGCTGGGTACCGAATCTTACCATCTGACCTGAAAGACCACTCACCATGAAAACTAATCGGCTTCGTTAAGAATCTCGGTTTANAATTAGAATGTACATCGGGTGGAATACTCATGTCTATATTTGTCATCTTCAAAATTCGATTTGTTCTCGTTTACAAAAAGTACACAAACAAAAATATATATAGCATATACAGTAAGCATTTTGTTACCCTTGAAGGTACCACGACAAGTATCTGTGTAATTCATATTGAACATTGTTTTCAATATACGTTTCTGCATAATGAAAAAACGTTCCAGTTGTGTACTCCCTCCCCATACTAATATTCCATATTTCAGCAGAGGATAAACAGTCCCATAAAATGCCGTTTTCAGTACATCGATTTTCAAGTGACGTCTCAACACTCGAATTGCATAACACTTATTTGCTAGTTTTTTTGCAATATAGTCAATATGTACCTCATAATTCAGTTTATCATCTATATAAATTTTTAACAGTTTTGTACTCGTTGAACTATCTAGTCTTTCACTACTGAGCTGAAAATACTCCGGAATAGAAATATTCTTGTGAACAGTTTAAACAAAATGCAGTCTGTTTAAGATGTGTTTAACAATAACTTGTTGGTATTGAAATATGTGGATGCTATAGAAATGCTATTTGAAATGGATTCTTCCAAGTTGAGGTTCCTGTTTACTGGTACAATGAGATTGTAATCATCTGCATAGCTCATAACTTTGGTACTTGATTTTTTGTAAATTTCAGAGAAATCATTTATGTATACAATAAATAGTGAAGGTCCAAGTACACTTCTAGTTTGTGAAGATATTTGAAAAATAACAATTTCTATAGGCCAACTTCAAGTTTTTCAATTAACCTATAGAAGTAATGAAAGTTTAATCAACCATATTTTCACTTGGAGTAATTATTGAACTATCAATTAAAATTTTCCTCCAACCTAGAGAGAGTGTGATAGACCCAAAGAGTTCAATGATCTTCAGATGCTCGACAAGTGCAGTAAAAGAACCTGAAAGAACTGTTAATAATATATTCAATATGATAATAGGCATTTTTATTCCTTTGATGACGTATACCCACTCATGTCAGAGTATTTATAACTTGGAAAAAATATTCTGGTAATTATCTAACAGAAAATTTAACACATATACAAGCTCTCCAAAAAATACATCTGGAAAACTTAAATTTTCAAGAAACACATGCTTCATGTCGAAAATTTTAAACGAATACACATATCAATAATATATAATTCCAGTTCGTTACTTTCAATAAAAATAGATCGTTCAACTATTTATAACTGGAATGTACACAATACATCAAAGATTTTTGAATCTACCATTCGGAAAATATTTTCATTTTAACTTTGCGGAAACACTCAGCAGTCGGCATTTTCGTTCTAATCTGTTGCCAGAATCAGTTTCAGGTTTGTGTAGAGCTTATTTGTAAGTACTACAACATTTTTCTGATTAGATAACTACTATTCAGTTCCAGATATAGCAGGATTTGTGGTCATGTGCATCGAAAACTATTTTCATATATATGTTTAAAATGTGTTTTTACGTTAACAAGCTAGCGAGGACTTACCTTTTAACGTGTGATTCCTAACACACTTTATATACTACAATGCTTCTAATAAAATAGTGGATCACTAGTAGTAGTCATATCTATTGAATTATTTACCTTCAATGCAGTGGTGAATTTAATTGGTGGGTAAATGAAATCAACATATTCGACAAAACAAGTTACCATATCATCTACGTATCTGTATCAGAATAAGAAACTATTAATCAACTGATCATTATGAACTGATTATAATAATGGAAAACTACAAGGATTTTCCATTATAGCCAGGGCAGGAAAAATCTTTCAAATAACTATAGACCAGGTGCTTCGCTGTCAGTGACATCAAGTCATGGAGAAAGTCGTAAACCACCACATCCTCAAATATTTGGAAGGCTTCAACATCTTGAGCGATCATAAATATGGCTTACAGAAAGATCAACAAGCGACCTTCTATTGTATGTCACCCATATTTGGAAAAACGCAATCGAGAAACATGGAGAATCAAGAGCTGTGGCGCTTCATATTTTTAAGGACTTTGACCGTGTTCGGCATGAGGGTTTGCTGGCCAAACTTTGATACTATGGCTTTTCGAATCATTTTTGTATATGGCTCTTCGTTTTGAGGTTCAACTCAGTACACCTCGAACTCCACTGTTCAAGAACTCTTTCATCTGGAGAACTGCGTTTATGTGGAATAACCTTCCTGAGAACGTTTTTCCAAATGGATCCAATCTCCAGAGATTCAAATCCAAAGTCAATCGCTATTTTCGCACAGGCACCGCACTGAGAGCGTCATAAGAATTTTTCTGTAGTGCTTGTGTTCTGTCCTTGAAGAAAGTAAATCAGTGCACTTTTGCCAACATAACAACATAAATCAATCAATTCCGTTAGCATTAAAATTGATTACTCAACATTCGATGTAGTTGATAAAGGTCGTTTTGTCGGGTTCTGATTGACGAACGTTCTATCAGTGAGAAGTTATCAAAGTTCTTGAAAAGATGGTAGTCGGTTTGATAAGAGATCTAGGAAATTTAGTAGGTGAGGTAGAACTCTGACGCCTGATTCTATTGATTTTCGGTCATTTGTGAAACATGCGGACGGGCTTTGTCGTGAAGCAGAATCGAACTTCTTCTGTCAACCATTGCCGACTGCTGCTGACGCAATTTTAGGTACACTTCGTCGTTTTTCTCATAACAGGACACTGCTGTGTTGGTTTGGCACGGTTTGGTTGGTTCAATTTGAATTCTTATAGAAGAATTGGCTGTGAATCGCTTTACGACATCATATAGTAATAAGCTGAAAGGAGGCAAAACATCAAACATTTCGAAAAAATTGGTGACATCAATGTATAGAGTACCAAATTTTCTATTGATCAGTATGAACCACGACACTGTGAAAATATGTATCGAGATATGGAGCTACAAAAACACATGACATCAAAACCGACAAAACTATCGAAACAACCTAATAATCAGCTTTCGATAATGAAAATCCTAAGTACCTATTAATCTTTTTTAATGATCGTTTACGTTACTCCTCGACTAGTAGAGCAGCTTCACATATGTCACTCGTAATTTTGCTTCCAACGTGGACTATATGGTAGTTTTCGTAAGCTAGTCAAAATATTGCTTGGCCTACTAGATTCGGGGTAGTTCTACTGCATTATCTGGGGAATCAGGGTCACTGACCCTGAACGATATTCAAATTCCACTATAATCAAAGAAACCAGTGAAATGGGTCATGCTTTGGGATTGTCTTTTTTCAGTGGTCGATGATTCAATTCAAAAATTTGGACACTTCAGGAGACTAAACTCTTTATATTCGTACCTATGAAAAACAGAAATGAAATTGAACGATCAGGATATTGAATGCTCAGGATATTGAATGCTCATATACTTTAGAGTAACAAGAATATTGCAAATATGTTCATTGTCCATTAATGACAATGAAGAACACGATGAACATGAAGAAAAAATTAAAATATGCATAATTACTCGGGCACTATAATCACACCTCTAACTGACAATTGCATTCCTGTAAGTGTTTGATCCGTATCTCCAGTTGCACTATTTGTTGCTGCAATGCAAATTCCTAAGCTACCCCCTCGTCACAAGATCCACTCGTTTCATGTTTTATAGCACCAACACTAGCCGAAGATTCACTCGTCACCTTCTAGGTAGCATCACTGCGTTCCAAGACCCTGCACGTACCAATTGCATCATTCAGTTGTAAGTCAGATATCTGAAACCATCTTATTTCTAATCAGAACAGCTTCATCTTTGAATTGACATGAGGATGCCAGTTGCCTTAATCCAGTTAAGGCACGAACTGATCAACGGTTTCTCCTGGTTGTTGGCCTCTTTTAGAGAATTTGAAATGTTCAAATACGAAATGTCTGAGTGGACTGCAATAGGTATCACATTTTTTCAAAACCACAGCAAATTTTTTATCATATTCGACTTCTTCACATTCGAAGGTGGTATAACTCTGAATCCCTCCATCTCCCAATAGAATCATGAGGGTTAATACATTATTCCACGGCAAGCATTTGGAACTCGAATTTTTGTCTCCATAGTTCCCAACTGTTACCAATATTTTCACCATGAAAACCAAACCAGCCATCCTATAAAAATTTTTCGTCCAGCACAACGAAGCCGATTCGATTGTTTTTATCTTTTCAAGTCAACGTTTCATCAGAGTCGTTTTTTTTGCTATTTACTGACTGCATTGAAGCAACGCATGATTGCCAAGGTTTGAATACTTATTGATTACATTACAATGTAAAATAATCTGTCTACTTCTCTATCTTCATTCAAAACAACATGGCAATCTTATTCCGGTGATTGAATTCATGTTGTGGAATTGGCCGCGGTGGTAGTGCGCCCGACTCGCTCGGAAGATCGTGGGTTCGATTCCTGCCTCGACCAGATATTTTTCTCGAGAGAATTTATCTGGTTGAAGCTGGGATGATTCTGCAACCGTGTTAGGAATCACCCGTTGAAAGGTAAGACCTCGTCAGCTGATTAACGGAAAAACAGATTTTGAACAGATATTTAGTAACAGCATTGCACCCGTGCGGATCCGGGGCGGCTCGATAGTAATACAATAAAGGCCTTCAGTACTCACTAACTAGTTGGGAATATTCTTCATGTATCTCCAGTTAATAGTGCCACCAATTGAATCTAGAATAGATTTATTTAAATATAGAAAAGAGAGAAATAAAGACCAACAGCCTATATACCATGTCCAAAATAACTCAATCTGTGTCTCAATGAAAATGAAGTGAAACGAACGAATCACGGACAATACAGAAAATAACACTTCCAAAATACCAATCATGAAATTATAGAACAACAAAAATTAATTGGCGCTCCGGGGCGACTTCATTGATTCCAGTGGCACATTTGCTTTTTCAGCTGCAAGAAAACCCGGAAAAATCTGCAGCACCACATACATCGCCAGAACACTTAGTGACACGACTATCGTCAAACTTAAAACCAGTTCGTTTCGACTTTGACCAAGACATAATAATGACCAGATACAACGCCAGAACTACAATGATCTGCTTGATTGAAGTGTACATCTATTTCGAACCTTCGTAAGAAGTTTGGTGCTTCCATCAAAGGTTGAGTCATGTTTGAAGATCATCAGTGTATTAGATTGACTGGTGCCTCAGCTATACTTGTTTTCTTATAATAGACAGTTAGTTTGGGGCATGTTTGAGAATACAGTCGATAATCACCTGTTAAAAGTTTGATTTTCAGATGATTCAACAATAAGCTTTGCACGGATTGGTTATTAGTCATATTAGTAAACGCTAGTTGAAGTTTCAGAAATTAACATACGTTTTCGCTACCTCTTGAACATTTACTACAAAGTGAATAAGTAAGGATTTTTCCAGCAAAATATTTCCAAAAACTAGTCGATATAGACTGTACAGAATCATTCATTCCAAAGCGGTCGAGAGTATTGATTTTGCTATTGTTTTGCTCACGAAGAGTATTCAACAAGAATCCCAAGAATTTGAAACAATCCTCTTGTTGTTTGAAGGTTGTTGTCCTAACGAATATCTAGTGGACTTCAAAGACTCCAGGAAGTCAGTTGGAGGAAAAGATGATACTCATTCTTACGAAACTCCAGCTGCATGAACAGGTGTTTGAGTTTGGTAAATAAGTAGGAAACATTGTCGTTCTCGTTTATCATTAAAACCTCGTTCTTGAAATTCTTCGTCATGAACAACACTTGTAAAATGCTATTCATCTAGCAAGTGTTTCCTAAATTATCTAATCAAATTTTATTCTCAAGATTTTCTGATTCGTAAGGAAGAACATGTTCCACAGAATCTGCAAAAGAACCATTTCTTAAGCAGCAATCGATCCTTCCAAATGATGAAGGGTTTCGTAGTGGGATCGATTCGGCTCTTGCTTCATGAAGCTCTTCCACTGAAAGGGAACCAGAACCACGAGGACTGTAACTCATATTTGGGGGCCAAGAATGACCTAAGTCCATTGCCCGCACTGAAAAAGAAAAAGGTGGATCAATCACTTGCGAATTCACCTTGATAGGAGACTGATGAATATCCACATATCTTGGCTTGTTTCGAAGAGATTTCAGTTCCATACTGAAATAATGGCAATGCATGATCTCATCAAAATTATCTGAAGGAGGAATAGTTCCAAGGACCGAAACAGCATTACCACGTTGAATAGCAATACTAATTCTTTCTATCAAAAAGAAGGTAGAACGGTGATCTTTCGTGCCTTGGCCTCCTTCCGAGTTCATAAACGAATAACAGAGACTCCGGGTCATAAACACCAAAAGTTTCAACTGCTACTGGATGGAACAGATAGTTATTACCAAGATTTTGGCATTTTTTTCTTTCAATTTATCGCCAGCAGACTTCGAACTTTCGGCTAGATAGGAAGATGCGACAGTGTCAACGCAAGTGAAGTTCTATACCACAGGTTCACCGTATTTCCATGGTATGAGAGACGTACCATCTGGTCATTTACCATGATCTGGACTGGTACCTAAGGGTTCCAGAATTGCAGGAACATCCGCTGACACCATAGCTCATTTTAATATGTCGTTCACCTGGTGATGTCGAGATGTACGCCCTGCACTTCTCTTGCAACTCAAACCATGTGTACCTTTCTCATCAACGATACTATCGCAAATACGGAAAATTAAAAAGTCAAATACAATGTGAATGGAATTTTTTAGGAAAATTATCGAAAACACCAAAATGAACAAGTTTAGAAACGAAGAAATAAGACAGCACAAAAAAATTAGTAATAAGTGCATCTATGAGAAAAATATGATAGTATATAAAAAGATTTCGAAAAAAAAAAAGGAAGATGTCAAAAAATGGATACATGAAAATATGCCAAAAGGCATATAAGGCAGTTAAAAGGATAGATAACTCTAAATAATTATGTTTTGTGAGGCGAAAGGGTCCAGGTAAATGACAGAAAGTGAAGACAACAACAATTTTCATGACGCGTACAGGCGAAACACATATTTTTGTTTTTTATACAACAAAATTCAATTTCCTTTAATGACAACAACCCATTTCTTTAAAGACAAATATTTTGCCGAGTATCAGATTTTTCTAAAAACAACAGCCTTTTAACGTACGAAATATTTTGGCAAAACAATATACAATCGTCGATGTCATATATATCAGGGACACCTCGTGTGGGACACTGATGACCCGGAGTGTTAGGGAACACAATAATTTCTATTAAAATAATTCAAATGAACCTTGGATGCCCCCATACAAGATACCACTTGGCAATTTCTGGCAACATGTTAGAATGTCAGCCGGATTATAAAATTAGCGGTAAATATTGGCCCAGAATAGAAAATGCATTTTTGTTCATTGTATAATCCCAAAATATAACTCGTAAAGCATCAGTGACTTGGCAAGAGCAATATCCGCTGAGAGTGAGTATGTAGGCGTATTTCAACAAACATGGGAGCGTTCAATATTTGTACTTTCTACCTGCAGCTTCATTCATTATCACATCTGGAAGAATCGGAAACTCAATATACAGAGTATATCATTGTTAACCTTCCACTTCTAGGTCTTATTAACCTGTCCCTGAATAGGGTAGGGCATAGCGAGGACACTCGATCAGAATTTTGTCAAATGAGCGTGGAGTCGATTGAAGATTATTCATGAATTACTCGTTTATTTATGAGACCACATATTGGGATCAAAAAACTTCGGCAAATATGGTCGATGGTTCCGGGTTTGTTTGAAGGCGGTTGACAATGTTTCGTGGTGTATTTCATCAGTTCGGACTTCCATTGTTCCATTTTTTTCACGGATTTCAAATCAATTTATATTATATTAGACAATGAAAGTCCGAACTGATGAAATATTTCCGGGTTTATGAGTCGTTGTCTGAAAGTTTTTAAACCTGACATTATGTCTTCTACGGCGTCAGACATGATCAAAGGCGATACGACAACTCTCAAAGGAATCTACCTTGCTGCGATGTGCAAAATTAAAATGGTCCAGGTGCTTGTGTACTTGTAATCAGTGTCGGGTTAAGCCACCGCGGGGCCTGTAGCAAATTCTGTCAAGAGACCTTGGTTAGCTATAGATTCTCAAGTTAAGGGTATTACATAAAACAAAACTGTTGCAAATAAACTTTTCTGGATTCAATATGGGTAAATTCAGAGATGACAATTTCATATATTGACTTCTTTGGGCAAATCATATTCTATATTCATCAAAGTGATATGATTAGGACGTTCTTGGCCCATCGTGTTTCAACTTAACGATGAAAAAGAACGTTTGCCACTGCAGTTAGTGATCATGAGGGACAAGTAAATACGAAAGGCAATTTTTACGTTTGAGGTACATGATTCTACGAAATTACACAGCTCTGCGAAAGAAAACTTTTTAAAAAATTGTTTTGATTTCGTTAACTGATCTTTATGTAGTTTTATGTGCTGATTTAAAAAATGACATTTGTTTTTATCTATCACGTAAGGGTTGCCTACAAAATAAGGATGAAATAATTGAAAAAGTACAAGAAAATGAGGAATTGTAGATTTAGTTTTATTATTTTAACATGAAGTAAATGCAAAAAAACAATGCAACATAGATAAACTACGCATAATAGTGATACACAAGCGTTTACAAAGTGATTATGAATTTTTGTAAAAACGTTTACTTTTTCCGTCAAAGCTTCTTTTGGTACTTTTTCGGCTGTGTTCTTGTGAATTTTCCTTTTTTAACATCTAACAGTAGTCTGTCATCATGTTAACATTCCACCGACCTTGGTATTTGGGTTCCATTTCTTTTATGTCTTGAAGGAACCGTTCTCCTTGTTCCTCACTTACAGCCCCTAGATTTTCGGGAAAGTAGTCCAGATGTGAGTGAAGGAAATGGACTTTGACACTCATGTTGCAGCCCAACATTTTGCAGATTTGTATTAATTCAACAACCAAAGTTTTGTAGTTTGGGTCTTTTCTGTTTCCAAGAAAGCCTGTTATAACAAAATTAAATGAATTCCAGGCATTTTTTTCTTTCATTTCCATTTTAGTGACAAAGCTATCATCTTTTAAAAGTTTTCTTATGTCAGGCCCAACGAAGACTCCTTCTTTTAGTTTAGCATCGAATAGACCAGGAAACTTTTCAGAAAGATACTTGAAACAATTTCCTTCTATGTCTAATGCTTTCACAAACTGTTTCATGAGCCCCAATTTGATATGGAGTGGTGGAAGTAAGATTTTTTAAGGATACACTGAACTTTGTTTTCCAACATGTTTAACCTTTTTTATTGGCCACACCTGCTTGACATAGTGTTGTTTCGTGTCACGATTATCCCATTCACATAGAAAACATGGAAACTTAGTGTAACCACTTTGTTGACCTAGTAACATTGAAATAACTTTCAAGTCTCCACAAATGGTCCACTTATGATCAGAGTAGCTGAGCTCATTAAGAACAAATTTCAAATTGACTGAGTGTCCAACAGGCACAGAAGCATATTGGTTCCCATTGTGAAAAAGTACAGCTTTCAAACTTCTTTTTTGATGAATCGATGAAAAGTCTCCATTTCTCTGGTTCATACGTTATGTTGAACATTTCCATGACGCCGGGTACATTGTTGCAGAAAACTAGGTCAACCTCTTGTGTAAAAAAAAGAACAAATTCCCTCTCTCTAAATCGGTATCATGAAAATGAAATACCGGAGGCTAACATATGTCTTTCTTTAAGTCTAAGTCAGAAACATCGAACCCATACCAAACCTGAAAACCCATTTAATAAGAAGATTTCAGGTGAAATTTGTGACTTATCTTATAGGTGATAGAATTTTTTCACTATTTTTTCCGTTATCTGCTCACAAAATACTGTTAAAATCACTAGTTGAATATCCTACAATTTTTTCATCGCAGACCTGTTTTATTTGATGAAATTTTATAAAATTGCAGTTCCAGAAGCTCTTGTTTCTTGCTGTCAATAACAGTAGCCACATCTGTTGTTAGCAGCACTGACCATACTTGATGCGTTTTCCAAAATATATTCTGTCTTTCAAACCCAACAACCACTTAGGCATGCGCATTTAGAATAACAAAGATGAAAGTTCAGTTTCAGAAAAATCAGGAGTGTATAAATTATCGTGTGGGTCATGTCCGATGTTTTATATAGGTCAAACTGGAAGAACGTTCAAAGCCCGCATAAAGGAACACAAATATAGTTTTCAGAATGGAAAAATAAATTCCACATATGCCACTCATTTATTCTCAAAGGCACATGAGTTCAACCATGAATACAAACCCCTCCATTTCCAGAAGAAAGGTTTGAAACTCAACCTGTTGGAGAGTATGGAAATTAACAAATTGAAAAACTCTCAACATCTTATGAACGATCAAACTGAATTGAATTCTAACGTCATACAACAAGGAAATTAGAAAGGCAAAACGGGAGTCTTGGAGGAAGTTCTGTGAGAGTATCTCTGATTTACCTCGCAGCGCAAGAATTCACAAGATTCTCTCTAGAGAGCCGACTGCTGGAATTGGGTCGCTCAAAAGACCCGATGGGACATTTTCGACCTCTAGTAAAGAAACGTTAGAGCTTTTGATAGAAAACCACTTTCCTGAAATTTTGACTCTTGATAACAACAGACCGCCCATCTTGAAGGGCGCTAAACGCCCAAAAAAAACGACTGGGATGTCGCAAGAAAGGTTATCACAGCACCGGCAGTTGAATGGGCTATCAAGTCTTTTCAGCCCTTCAAATCTTCCGGAGAGGATGGTATATTTCCAGCTCTTCTTCAAAACGGACTGGAAATAATTTTACCTATTCTCACAAAATTGTATAGAGCTTGTCTGGCGTGGAACTATATACCACCCAGCTGGTTGGCAGCAAGGGTGGTATATATACCTAAAGTGGGCCGGAGAGACCCACACCCCAAATCGGTACGAAAATTGATAGACTTAAAAACGTGGCAATTAATCAATTTTCTATCTAATAAATATATTTCAATACAATACAAATATAAATGAATAATATCAGATGAGATTTAACGTGACAAAATCTAGTTATAGATTTTCAGGTGGCAGTGAAGCATAGCCTAGCAAAATATTTTCACTCTCCTATCTAAATTGATATTTTTTACGGTCAGGCAGGTGTTGGACCGCGTGACCCCCCGAGTCGTGGGGCCCGTAGCATTTGCTACTCTTGCTACGTTGCTATTCAGCACTGCTTGTAATGGGACTAGGTGTCGGACAGTTGGTATCCGTGTCGGTCGGTCGGTAGCACGTCGGTTCGACGTGGGTGATTTGTTCACCCACTCAAATCAACCGCCGTGTTGGTCAGTGGTTCAAGCCCCAGGCTGAACGATCGATTTTCACTTGCTATCGTCCAACCCATGTTAGGAATCACACGTTGACCTCGATAGTCCTTAGCTGGCAGTTTTCGTTCGTAGGGGTGCGATAGCTGGTTAACGAAAGAACAGATTTTAAACAGATGTCTTGCTAATATTCAAGCTCTTTTACTTACGTTTGAAACGATCTTCTATTTATGTATTTCTATGACCTCAGTAACGCAAGCAAGAACTTGCATGCGTTCGAAAACAATGTCATGGCTACCTTCTGAGAGACTGTGATCTGCAAATGCCAATTCATCTGTTTGCCATAGTGGCAACTTCTACGAGGGTTGCCTTTTATATTTCGGGATTTGGCAACCCTAGTGCTGCAATCTGGCAACTGGCAGCTCTATCAAAAATTTGGACATTTTTGAACTTATACGTACTCAGAACGTTTTGACATACGCGTGCTATTTGTGTTGTTTACAGTAACTTCAAAGATTCATCTCTGTCCAAAAATGGAATTGAATCGTGAACATTTTCGTGCGATTATTTTTTACAACTTTCGACGTGGATTAACTCAACAACAGTGCATGGATGAACTTAATTCAATTCTTGGCGATGAAGGTCCATCAAGGACCAGTGTTTATCGATGGTATGGTGAATTTTCAATCGTTGTCGTAATTCACTCCAAGACGAATTTAGTGAAGGTCGTCCAAAATCAGTTGTTGTTCCGAAAACCATTGATACTGTGCGCGAACTAATATTGCAAGATCGTCATGTGACCTATCGTGAGATTGAGACAACCTTAGGCATTAGTGGAACCAGCATACAATCAATATTACATAAACATTTGACTGTCAAAAAATGTGTCAATCGCTCAAAAAAAAGTCTCGTGTCGATTGGTCAAGGAAATGCTCAAAAAATACGATCACTGTGCTTCGAAACACGTCTATGACATAGTAGCAGGTAATGAATCGTGGATTTACGCGTATGAGCCCGAAAGTAAACAGCAGTCGACTGCATGGGTGTTTCAAGATGAGCCAAATCCAAAAAAAGTTGTTCGCGCACGAAGCACTTCCAAGCAAATGGTCGCCTGTTTTTCCGGACATGTCGCAACCGTACCACTAGAACAACGCAGAATAGTCATTTCTGAGTGGTACACAACTATTTGTTTGCCGATTGTCTTCCAAGAAATCAGGAAAACCAACCGCCGAAGACGGATCACTCTTCACCACGACAATGTGAGCTCTCACACATCGGCTCAAACAACTGCGTTTTTGAGCATCAAAAACATGGATTTGATGAGTCATCCGCCGTATAGTCCTGACTTGGCACCGAATGACTTCTTTTTATTCCCGCACGTAAAAAACAAACTAAGAGGTCAACGCTTTTCGACACCTGAAGAAGTGGTTGCTACATCTCAATCGGAGTGGCAAGAGTGCTTCGACAATTGATTCAAACGCATGCAAAAGTGTATAGACCTTTTGAGGAGGAATATTTTGAAAAACAATAAAGTGATTTTCTATTATTAATATTTGTTTTTGTTCTCTAATCCTGAAATATAAAAGGCAACCCTCGTATTATGCTTAGGCAAGTGCGTCATAACGCTCTTTTTCGTGATATCGATGCGGAAAGAAAATGGCTCTAACTCTATGGTTTTTGAGGATCCTTTCAATTCAGTCTGTCATCTTGCTTATGTAGGGCCTTTTGCTCCAGTATCACTGTGGAATGTTTCTGTATGGGCCTTAAGGATCACTTGATTTCAGCCTCGTTACATCCCTTATCCAGAAACGCAATCTTCAAATAATACATTTTCTCTTATAGTTCTTCTACTATTCACAGTTGTAATGATATGGATACAGTAGCGACGCAATTTCGCGAGGCAGTGATCTCATCCTATCATCTCAAAAGAGATAACCGCAACTCTTCTTGGTGGAACAAAAGCCTTGAAAATAAAAGAAAAGAAGTTCGACTACACACCAAAACCAGAGGCGAAAAAGTCCTGCACGGCTGAATCTAAGGTATCGTCAGGTGTAGCTGACGTTCAAAAACCCTCATATGGGGGGGTTGTCAAGGTGGGAATCTTGCAACTTGACAATCCGACTACCTCATTAATAGAGCATATACTTTGTGCCTGCCCCGCTGGGGACCGAATCAGGTCTTTAGAGTTCGGCAGGCCGTACTCTTACCATCTGACCTGAAAGACCACTCACCATACAAACTAATCGGCTTTGTTAGGAAGCTGGGTTTGTTTGTCCGAGTGAGAATAGGTGTGACCCACAATAAACCCTTGCGGGTTGCGGTGAATAGACCCACTCACTTTGGACCTAACCTAACGTACTTACAGTTTCTGTTTTCTGTTTAAAATCTGTTTTTCCGCTACCAGCTGTCGCACCCCTACGAACGACAATCCTCAAAAGCCGAAAGTTGTGCGAGCTAAGGATTAATGAGGTCTTACTTTTTAACGTGTGATTCCTAACACGGGTTGGACGATATCAAGTGAAAATCGATCGTTTAGACTAGGGCTTGAACCACCGACCAACACGGCAGTCAATTGAGTGAGTGAACAAGACACCAATGTCGACCCGCCTGGCTACCGACCGACCGAAACACATGTTTCGATTTTCACTGTTCAATGGAAATTTCATAGTGCAGTGTAACCGTAGTGAATTGTTGATAGTTTCGAAGGTAATGTGTTGTTAAACCACTTCGATATCGATTCACTTTCTGTCTCTCTACAGCTATCACTAGAAACAGGCAAGTCAAATCGCAAAAATTTGCATTGTTGTATATGATTATACAAATTACAATGATGCTACAGACTGTTTTTTCTTTAGTTGAAAAGGACGAATTTTAACGGTAACGCTAAAAATTACATACATTACCCGATAAAAATAAATTCTCTCTTTGATGTCGAATCGATCCGAAATAGGTGGCCAATTACCGTCTCAGGAATGTTTCCAAATGTATACAAATAAATATGATGGCAAGTAGTATAATTAGAAGAAAAGCAAAATGTAACAAAGCACATAACTTCAAGATGAATAGGCACAAATCCAGGAAAAACAGTTAACTCATCCTTATAAATGTTACTGCACCTGACCAGATGTTGCGCGTAATTATTCCTCTGTACGCCAAGTTTGTTTTGGCAAGTGCCGAGGGGATCGTTCTATTACCATTTCTCTTGAGCTATTAATATCAGTGACAAGCCCCAATTCGTTTAAATCCACTGTTATCATTCTGGACAAATCAAGCGAATGAGGTCAATTGAAAACTGAAGTCTATATCTAAGAGTGTGCCTAGAGTAATAAGTGTGCCTAGAAATCATAAAAATGAGCATATCATTCATGAGATGTAACACATAGTCCCGGGCCTAGGAAAGATAATACGTTTTTTATGTTCAAAATTGGCTTTATTATTCAACGTACATTTCAATATCACTTTTGTAGAAAGATTTATCTATTTTCTCAAAATAGGCCTTATAGTTTCAGCAATAACCTATTCATTTCTTACCGGTGAGCATTTTTTTGGAGTCAGCGAACAGCCAGTAGTCGCTGGGAGCCAAATCTGGAGAATATGGTGGATGTGGGAGCAATACCAAGTCCAATTCATGTAGATTTGCCATTATTTCGATAGGTTTTGATTTCGGAATGAAGTGATAGATCCATGTTTCATCCATTGTCACATGTAGTTCATTGTCATGCAAAAATTCCGGTTAGTAATGTTTGAACATGGCCAAACACTGCTCAGAATCATCAAGACGTTCTTGTTTTTGGTCAACAGTGAACTCGCGTGGCTTCCTCTTTGAACAGAGCTTTCATAGTCAAATCATTCAAAACGATTTTGTGGATTTTTATTAATGTTTTATTATGTTCCTGGCTCATTTAGACGTCCACTGCGTTCTGCATCATCGGTGTTTGTAAGACCACGTTTCTCATCAAGAAGCTGAAATTGTTTTTGATCCATTGTTTTGGAAATAATAATAATGATAATAATGGCTTTCATTGATGGTTACATACAATTACAACCAATCCAACCATGAGAACAAAAAAAAACAGTATGCTATCAAGAACAGTGCAACAGTATATACAGCGAAATTGAAAAACAATATATAGGCTTTTCCAATAAAGACTTAACAACTTTTTTCTCAAATAAAACGCGTCATTTGAGATATTTCCAAAACTTTATGATCAACTTGAAATATAATCAAAACACGGGCAAGTCGGCAGCGGTCGATTCGTTGGACCCAATTTTCGATGATTCGGTCACATTTTTCGGCCGCAACAGCCGCTATTTCGTTATTTTTTGTGGATGAAGTGATGATTCNAAGTACCTATTAATCTTTTTTAATGATCGTTTACGTTACTCCTCGACTAGTAGAGCAGCTTCACATATGTCACTCGTAATTTTGCTTCCAACGTGGACTATATGGTAGTTTTCGTAAGCTAGTCAAAATATTGCTTGGCCTACTAGATTCGGGGTAGTTCTACTGCATTATCTGGGGAATCAGGGTCCCTGACCCTGAACGATATTCAAATTCCACTATAATCAAAGGAACCAGTGAAATGGGTCATGCTTTGCGATTGTATTTCTCCAGTGGTCGATGATTCAATTCAAAAATTTGGACACTTCAGGAGACCAAACTCTTTATATTCGTACCTATGAAAACCAGAAATAAAATTGAACGATCAGGATATTGAATGCACAGGATATTGAATGCTCATATATTTTAGAGTAACAATAATATTGCAAATATGTTCATTGTCCATTGATGACAATGAAGAACACGATGAACATGAAGAAAAAATTAAAATATGCATAATTACTTGGGCACTATAATCACACCTCTAACTGAAAATTGCATTATCTAATCAAATTTTATTCTCAAGATTTTCTGATTTCGTAAGTTAGAACATGTTCCACAGAATCTGCATAAGAACCATTTCTTAAGCAGCAATCGATCCTCTCAAATGATGAAGGGTTTCGTAGAGGGATCGATTCGGCTCTTGCTTCATGAAGCTCTTCCACTGAAAGGGAACCAGAACCACGAGGACTGTAACTCATATTTGGGGGCCAAGAATGACCACTTTTGTAGAAAGATTTATCTATTTTCTCAAAATAGGCCTTATAGTTTCAGCAATAACCTATTCATTTCTTACCGGTGAGCATTTTTTTGGAGTCAGCGAACAGCCAGTAGTCGCTGGGAGCCAAATCTGGAGAATATGGTGGATGTGGGAGCAATACCAAGTCCAATTCATGTAGATTTGCCATTATTTCGATAGGTTTTGATTTCGGAATGAAGTGATAGATCCATGTTTCATCCATTGTCACATGTAGTTCATTGTCATGCAAAAATTCCGGTTAGTAATGTTTGAACATGGCCAAACACTGCTCAGAATCATCAAGACGTTCTTGTTTTTGGTCAACAGTGAACTCGCGTGGCTTCCTCTTTGAACAGAGCTTTCATAGTCAAATCATTCAAAACGATTTTGTGGATTTTTATTAATGTTTTATTATGTTCCTGGCTCATTTAGACGTCCACTGCGTTCTGCATCATCGGTGTTTGTAAGACCACGTTTCTCATCAAGAAGCTGAAATTGTTTTTGATCCATTGTTTTGGAAATAATAATAATGATAATAATGGCTTTCATTGATGGTTACATACAATTACAACCAATCCAACCATGAGAACAAAAAAAAACAGTATGCTATCAAGAACAGTGCAACAGTATATACAGCGAAATTGAAAAACAATATATAGGCTTTTCCAATAAAGACTTAACAACTTTTTTCTCAAATAAAACGCGTCATTTGAGATATTTCCAAAACTTTATGATCAACTTGAAATATAATCAAAACACGGGCAAGTCGGCAGCGGTCGATTCGTTGGACCCAATTTTCGATGATTCGGTCACATTTTTCGGCCGCAACAGCCGCTATTTCGTTATTTTTTGTGGATGAAGTGATGATTCATGAAGCACATGTGGATTTTCACCAGACCAATAACGCATATTTTGCTTATTAACGAACCCATTGAGCCAAAAATGACATTGGTCACTGAAGATGATTTTGCGATGAAATTAATCATCTTGGCGCATCTTATCCAAAGCCCAATCGGAGAACGTACGTCGCTTCAAATGGTCCATCGGCTTCAATTCTTGAGTCAGTTCTGGGTGTAATCCAAGATCTTTACTCAAAATTCGCCATAAAGTGGTCTTTGTGATGCCCAGTTCTTCAGAACGCCGCGGAATCGACTGATTTGGATCCTTTGCTACGGACGCCCGAACGGCAGCGATATTTTCGTCACTTCGACCAACCCGTTGTCTCACTGGCACGACAGCATCACACAATGAATATGTCAACTCAAATTTTTGTAGTAAACTTGTTATTGCTTGTCTACTAGGGCGAGCATAACGACCGAAAATTGTAGTCAACGCTCTTAAAGTTGTGGTCACCGACTCCAAATTTCTGTAGTGTATTTTTATAATTTGCATACGTTGTTCGTTTGTGTACTTTACCATGATGAAAATGTTGAGTTTACTGAAACAAGGGAAAGTAACAAGTTATATGATCAGTGAAATAGTGCGTTCACAAATTAAATTCATAGTTGTCGAATACGAAATCGCAGTTGGCCCCTGATGATGAATCCGCTTGCTTGTTTGACCCCTTTCTTGCAACCAAGTGTTGTCTATCCTTTACACTTGGCTGTACCGTACTGACGAAAGCTAAATAGCCAGAAACACGTGTCTGCGGTTTGCCCACCTTCCTGTGAGTGCTTTGTCCAATAACCTTTTTTCCATCGATAATACCATGTCACTCAATATCCCTCTATCTTTTTTGATTTATCTTGGACCCGGATGTCACGCAGCGCAGGTTGCTATAGCTGCACCCGTGACGAAGTTGGGAGTTAGTCCTTGTAATCACAAGGTCTTNCCTACAAAAAAAAACAATGCGCTTCGAAAAATTAAGTAGATAAAAATAAATCAATACCATAGAATGTCATCAGACTCAAAAAAATATGAGAAATTTGAATTGCAGAGGGCTAACAAAAAAAAAGATGTTGTTACAAAGTTAACAATAAAATATTTCATGATTCTATAAGGAGTTTATCAAGATCGGATTCACATTTCAAAAGTTTTTTCTGACCTTTGAAGTTCACATTAACGAGCCCATTAAAAGTCCGGGATGATTTATTGAAATGAGCAGGAACTTTCTTGAACAGATTGAAGTTCTCAACAGTAAGCAGCTCTGTAATCATAATATATGTTCCTTCAAGATTCTTCTTGTTGTAAAATCTCTTTATACTTTTAAGTCACTTTATTGAATTTTATGTTTACGAAAATCTTCCTCAACAGAACAGCAGAATATAATCTAAATATAATGCTTTGTTTTTTTCATGTACAAAAAATGTCAACTTCATCACTTTTCATCACGAATGTTCTGAATTTCCAGTTGAATATATCACTGAAATATTGCAGGGAATTCGCCAGAAATAAAAAAATAATACATTTCTCTCATTAGTTCAAATTTCCTACAACAAATATATGTTGACAAGTAGAATTTGGAGCCTCTGGTGTGAAATTAATTTACTGAAATCTTTTCCTAAGGAAAAGATTGAAAAAAATCTTAAAATCACCTCCTGATGATTCTAACTTGGTTAGCGAAACGCGCGTCGAGACACAGTATTTTTGTTCTGGTAAGAGAAAGATGTTTTCAATAGAAAAATATTTTTTCAGACAGACAACCTGATGGTAGTGCAATCTGTGACTTATTTGAACTGTTTGGAGAAGTTTATCAGTTTCCTGGAACACAATCACTTCATATTAGATTATCGACAGTCCTTCAAATAACTCGAATCCTCTGAAGATTCAGATCAGTTCCAACTGAATAACTTGTGCCAGTTTTTTGAGTTTTTTTCACTTACATTCAGTGACATCTTGAATAATCCATAGAAATGTTTTCCGCGATACAAGGGACTGTTAACTCTTTTTATGAGAATATAAACTTCATTTGCGAAGAATAAAAACTTAAAGTCGTTTCCATAATTTATTTTCACCCTCAGATGTTACAACAGTGAAACCATCAACCAGTACATGTTTCGAACCTCTATAGGTTCATCACCAGCTAATTATTTAAAACTATACAGTAAAGGAAGAACAACATAACAATATTTAATACGATACCGTTTGATGGTTTTACCGTTCTAACATCTGAGGGTGATAATGAATTGTGGAGACGACTTTGAGATTTTATTCTTCATAAATCTACTGCAGTCCACTTTGAGATATAATGGACTCCTACCAAATGATAAACTTCATTATTGCCTTTGACTGCATTGACCTGCCATCAATATCAAGGTTACTTGGTTGAATGACAAGATTATTCAGTAGTGTGTTATTTTGAAGTTTTCTCTGTTGAGTACTCGACTTTTTGAAATATATTATGTTATTTCGAAACAGTGTTTTTCCACTACTTCACTAACTGGTAACTGACCAACTAACTGGTAACTTGGTTCATTTCAATGTTGAAAGAAAAATGTACTGCTGAAAATATATATATTTTAAACAATCTCACTGATTATCAGCTTGGTGGGAATTTAGGTAGCTTCTAATGTCTAAATTGATCGGACTAAAAGTTTACTTTTCATCATTGTTCCTTCATACCGGTATATTTTCGAAAGCTGAAATTTTGTATGAAAGTTCGTTTTATCATAGGGGAGCCGAAGCGGGGATTTCAGGATTTACTGAAGCGCGGCAGATTAATATACAGGGGGATACCTTGTACTCAGTTGAGTACCTCCACCAAATATGAGCCTCATATATAAGGCCGCCTGTGAAGGATAAAGGATCAGATTAGTAAACAAAAATTGATCTTCTCTAGCGCGTCAGATTAAGGTAGGGTGAGTTAATTACATGCTAAAAAGTGTATATTTCGGTAATCTGACAATTTGAGAGTGACGTAAAGAAAGAGAAGGGCAGCAAAGTTGTAAAAAAATAACGTCATTTCGACATTCTCGAGCGTAACAATTTTTTTTTTGAAGGAAATAATTTAAGGATAACGAAAAATATATAATCTGACGATTTCCGCAACTCGAAATAACAAAAATTCGTCGATAAAGTTTAATACGTGTTTAATATGATACCTTTATTTCTCTCCGCGTTTCTATTCCTTTTTCACTTTTTCCCTATCTATTACTCTCTCACTCCGTCCCCACTCTGTTATCATGACGCCATCACAGCTGATCACAGAGAAAAAATATATATTTTTTCTGTCAGATTTGGCGAATCCCTCTAGATAATCGTCAGATTATGAGACAGCACGTCTAGAACATGAAGATGAATCATATATATCCTAATCTAACGCGCTTGAGTATTTCAAAATGGCGATTTTTTTTTGCACATTATAATGATGGCCGCGAGTTTGTGTCAAATCGAAATCGTGAGATTATTGAATGAGATATTTTTTTGTGCACTTAATACCTCCTTAGAAAATCTGACGCGCTCGATTACAATTTTTTCTTTTCACTTTAGACCCTTACGTACAACTACCCGCATCATGCAAACAATCAGATTAACATATGAACATTATTAAAAATACGTAGGACATTGATGCTATCAATATCTGATGCGCTTGAGTATTTCCATGCAATTCAATTCAAGATTCTACAGCCGCTTGCCCCACCGATGAAAAGGTATATATTAAATAACATTTTTTTCTTCTTATCATCTAAGCTTTGCAATCTAATATGTCTCTATCACGCTCGAGTAAATCCCCATTTTGCATCGTGGGCTCCCCTACTATTATATTTCCGATGTGCAATAATTTTTTTTTGAATATTCCAACAGGGACACCCCCACTGGGATGAAAGGGGCGCAGTTAAATATGAAAATTACCTTTTCATCACTATTTCTCCGTACCGCTATATTTTCGAAAGCTGAAATTTTGTATGTAGTGCCGTTTTGTGTTGTAGATGTGCAAAATTTTGGAATATTCAAACTGTGGCGCCCCCACTGCGGATGAAAGGGGTGAGTTAAAATAGAAAAATTGAGGCGCCAGCAGCGCGTTCATGAAATGTAGTTGTCTTTTCATCACTATTTCTCCATGTCCTTCAATTTCCGATGGATGAATTTATAGTTAGTATCAGCATTGCGCCCGTGAGAAACCGGGGCGGCAAGCTAGTATGTTATATTGTGTACCGTTTTTATTAATGATATCTGATTTTCGTTCATATGAAAGTAGTTATTTCGAAAGCAGTTTTTCATTCGTGTAGTTCAATGTTCATATGAAAGTAATTGTTTCAAAAAGGTTTTTCTTTCAGTTTATATCTGAAAGGAACTTCTGAATATCTTTTCTTCCTTTCATCGTAAGTTTCTCACATTTTTTCGATCAATGATGAAGAAGTAGAAGGCCAGAAAGTTCTTCCCATAAAGTATAAAGTTATTATTGATTCTCATAATTTTCAGTGGTGAGACGGTGAGAATCCAGGAAAAATATAGATGTGTAGTTATTTCTAGAACACGAAAACAAACTGTCAGTGTAACAATTTGTCTTATTAGAAGCATATTTTCCTGATAATCGGCGCCAACAATTTTTGAAGTAAATAAAATTTTGACCGCAAACCTACACAATTAATGTTTATGAAGATCAACGTGCGTACGCCTCGAATTCATGTTTTTTCGTGAATATTCCTGGATATTGTTGAATTCATTAGAAAAAATACATAATCTATTTGAAATACGCAGGTGTCAACAAAATTGAAAATCTATTCAGCAAATAAAGGAGTTGGTTTCATTTGCTAACTTCACTTTATAATAATTTATCTATGTTTTATTAAACCTTCAGCGACCGGTAAAAAATAGTTTTGGCACTCACTCCTAATACTCTCTTCCGCATATTTCGGAAAATTACATTGCACTCGAAAATTATACTCAATGTTGACGTTGAATAATTATGTTACACATTTGTTCAATGTTTGTAGTATGTTGATGTTGTAAGCACTGAACAAGTCGCCACGTGGTTTCAAACTAGGAAATACGGACAAAATCAGTTTTTTTTATAAAAAAAATAAAAAATTCAATTGTTTGACATCACTCGTCGCAGGAAGGGTTTCATCATTTTTTTCAATAGAAAGGAAGTCTTAATCGTTTCACAATTCTCTATACAACGACTGTTACTGTTTTGAATTTAGATAACCGGTAATTGGTGTATAAATGAGACTAAAAAAAATAATAAATTAAAATTTTGCAAACAATAGAGGATTGAAACAGCTTCAAAGTTAGCTATAAAACGAAAGGAAGTTCTGATTTACCTCGCAGCAAAAGAATTCACAAGATTCTCTCTAGAGAGCCGACTGTTGAAATTGACTCGCTCAAACGACCCGATGAAATATTTACGACTTATAGTAAAGAAACGTTGAAACTTTTGATAGAAAGAACGATTGGGATGTTGGTTCACGCATGGATCAAACACACCTTCCGGTTCTGGTGCAGACACAGGACAGATATATCAACCTGCCTAGGAACCTATGCGACTGTATTTCAAGTGGAAATTTACGCTATCGAATTGTGTGCGAAGAGATTGAAAGAATCCAACCTCATACACAAGTCAATAAAAATTTTCTCGGACAGTCAAGCGGCGTTGGAAGCTCTTGACTCCTACCAAGCAACGTCTAAATTGGTAGCAAATTGCCAAAAACGACTATCCTCGATAGGAAGACAGTTTGTCTCTTGTCTGGATTCCAGGCAAGTATGGCCTGGTGGCTGCTGACTCCCTTGCGAAGGAGAGTACTGCAAGCACCTTCATCGGACCAGAACCTGTCATTGGCATCGCTTTAGGCTTTGCCAAGCAAAGATTGAACATCTGGATGGCAACAAGATTTATAGACTTCTAGCAGAATCTTCCAGGATTGGCTCACTCCAAGGCGTTTATTATCCCTTCGAAGCTTGATACCAAACAGTTTTATTGTTATTGAAGTTTTATTATTGATACTGAGAATTCGCTTCATTTCAATTAATTTTAATTTTCAAAAATGGTTCGCGCCACATCGTTAAAGGAAAAAACACAAGCAACCCTTCTTTCCACAAGTCAAGAGGCAGAAATGGTGTTCAGTACTACATTTCCTGATATTCCCATCTGCCGAATATATCTCAGGGAATTGTTTAGACATTTTCAGATAACTGGAAGTATAACTAGAGAGAAGCTGGTAAAACATCTATCTCGGATTGAAAACAAAAATAAATTTTTGCATATGTAGTGAATGAACCCACGAATCCATAAGAGTTACTCTCGTGATAATTATATGTCAAAAATCGACTGTGCAAATCAATACAGGGTCTTTCACGACGAACGTTCGTTAGGAATACATATATGGAGAACTATTCAAAATAAAAAAAAAAAGATATCAAATTCATGAAGAATGTCCTATACCTAAAATACACCCTTGGCAAGATATATCCGATTTTCGGAAATATTTGAAATGTTAATCATTCCAAGCAATACCAAACCAAGAAAGCTTTGAAAACGAATGAAGTTACAACAAATATGTCAAAATTTGATGCGATATAATTGACGTGTATTTCGTAGTTTTCTATTCGTGTGCAAAATGTCTCGTTTGGAGTATTCTAATGAAAATTTCCTGAATTTAATAATCATTTATGGTGAATGCAATAAGATAATGGACAGAACTTGTCGTGTTTTTGCAGAAAGAACCCAAATCTACACAGACCCAATGAAAATATTCTGAGAAGACTTCTAAAAAACTGCCGTGATTTCGGATCTTTTTCGCCTGTCATCAACAAAAAAAAACACTCGTAAACAATGAGGACATCGAAATTGGAGTTTTAGCCTACTTCACAGCCTATCCAGAAAATTCGTTGAAAGACGCAGAAAAGTCACTTAGAATTTCATGTTCGTCAATAAACCGGATTTTAATCAAACATAAGTGGCGTCCCTTTAAATATCACCAGGTTCAAAATCTGAAATCTCACGACTTACCTGCACGTGTGGAATTCTGCGAATGGTTTCTCATCAAAATACAGGAGGACCCTGAGTTCATGAAGAACCTGATATGGACAGATAGATGAAGCCAAATTCGTCAAGAATGGTATGTACAACCGCCATAATAGTCATTTTTGGGCAGCAGAAAATCCAAAGCTCGTTTGCCAGCGCAACTTCCAGGATTCATGGAGTGTTAATGTTTTGTGCGCTATAAAGGAAGGCCGAATTTTATGTTTATATCTTTATGGAATGAATTTGAATAGATATTCGCAGATATTTAGGAATGTGGTTGGAAAATCCATGAGACATGTTTCTGAAAAATACCGTTTCAGGTTATGGTATCAGATGGATGGAGCCCCTGCACATAGTACTGATACCGTTGCTGGGTTGTTGAATGGGATGTTCAAAGATCAGTGGCTTTGCTACAATGGGTCATTTAAATTTCCTCCTCGCTCTCCAGACCTTATCCCCCTTCATCTGGGGATATATCAGAGAAAATGTTTATGCGGATCCTGTTAGTGATAAAAAAAACATGAAACGAAGGGTTCTGAGAGCTTTCAATAATTTGATTCCTGACTCCACACAGAAAGATACAAATAGTGGTATGCAAAAAGAATATATTCTTGTTTAGAACAAAACGGCAATGTCTTCGAACATCTGTTGAAATGAACCACAATATTATTTGAATTTAAAGGAATTAAGTTAAATTCTAAAATTAAAGTAAAATCTAACCTTAAAAAATATAAACAAAATAAAATGACTGTATTCGATATCGATAAACAAAGATATAATTCATCTCTCTGATAGTATTTTATTTCAATCCATCCATTTTCATGTTGAGTTACCTTTTACCAACGACAGAGTTTATATCAGTTTATTTGTTTTCAAAGCTTTCTTGGTTTGGTATTGCTTGGAATGATTTACATTTCAAATATTTCCGAAAATCGGATATATCTTGCCAGGAGTGTATTTTACGTATAGGACATTCTTCATGAATTTGATATCTTTTTTTTTCGTAGTATCCAGAAATAATAGAATAGTGTATGGTTTCCATTTGAAAAAATCGTGTTTCATCAGTTTTATCGACGTCATGTATTAGGTGAAAATTTCGACCACCCTGTCAATCATTTTCGAAAATTCGATGAACCTGTTCATGACTTGATGCTCAAGGTGTGATTCTGTGAAATTTCACATTTTCAACTGTTACTGTCTATGAGTTTTGATTTTTTCGGAGTGGTGCTGTAACTGTCAAATTTTTCAGAAAAAAATTAATATCTCGAAAACTAACAAATTTATAAGCATTGTTATAAAAAGTGGGCCTAAAATGTGTTGAGAAATTCAAAAATGTAATAAAATATAGGGTGTTCCTTTTGAAATAAGGAAGTTGCCCTTAACTTCCGGTATAACGGAAAGAGACCGGAAGTTGAAATATTTTAGTTGAGAAGGTCATTTCGTAAAACCCACTACCACAAAATTTCAAGTTTTTATTTTGAATAGTTCTCCATATATTCCTAACGAACGCTCGTCGTGAAAGGCCCTGTACAAGGAACGAAGAAACAAGTTTGTTGAAATGAGTATCATGGTAGTCAGTTTTTTTAGTTCGTAAAATTTCAAGTCAATGGAAACAGAAATTACCTCCTGTTTGAAAATTCCATTCAACGTGTTCGGAAATTTAACAAGTATGGTCTATGATTCAGATGTTCAAAATTATAAACATGTTTTTATGTACTAACATTGATTTTTCCTGGAGTGAAATACGACAGCAAATAACTCACTGACAAACAATTCCAGAGAAGAATTTACTTCCTTGATGTATGTTCTAAAATATTTTTTAACAGAAGACGTACACGAGAATAGCGCTACTGACTGAAATAAACAAAAGAAATAGAGCAGGCCATAAATCTTTCACGAACAAATTGGCAATGACTTCCTTCACGGTAGATTTGCAGAATGAACTAGTATTTCACCACTCTACGTCTTATTACAATAAACAACATAACTGGCACGATTGGATCAAGAAATAGGTTGACGTTTGTTTTTCTTCTCATTGATGACGGACGCTTGCTATTTTTCCATCGTTTAATTTCAACGAAAATTCTCCAACCAATTCGAAGCTCTCATTGAAATTCGTCAAGACGTTATCTATTGATTTCACTACAGCGTGAACAAACTTTTAGGAAAGTGAGTACCTATTTGTTTCATTCTACACAAGCTTTTTCAAGTGTTACAGAGAATTATTTAGTAAATTCGTCAATATTTGGCTTCAATATGAATTGAAGGAATTGAGTTCCATGGAACTCTGCTATTCAATTGCATTAATTTATAAAAGAGAGAACAAGTTTGATGTCGGTAATTATAGACAACTTCGCCGAAATATTTGAAATCCTCATCTATAGCAGGTTATATCCTCATTTGAGCAATCAAATTACACCACTTCAACATGGTTTTATGAAAGGTCGCTCGACAACCATTATCATTTTCAATGTCACTCTATATATTTCTGAAACCATTGATAGGAGATCCCAAACTGATGTCATATATACGGACTTCCCTAAGGCGTTTGACAGACTTGATCATGGATCACTGCTGTCAAAATTGTACAGGTACGGCTTTTCTCTGACCCGGATCCAACTTTTTATATCATACTTCACTGACAGGCGTCAGTATATCATATTCAATGGCTTCAAGTCCGTGGAATATGCAGCTACCTCGGGTCATCCACAAGGAAGCAACCTAGGTCAACTTCTCTTTAACACCCTCGACATAGTTGAGGTCATTGACATCAACTGTTTGATACACGCGGATGACTTGAAATTATATTGTGAGATCAATGGCATCGAGGACTGCCTTCAACTCTACCCCAATCTGAAACGTGTTGAGCAATGGTGTTTTCGCAATAATCTTCCTTTAAACGCTAGTAAATGTAATGTAATGACGTACACACTAAAAAATTGTCCATTTTCATATCAATATTTAATAAACGATATCACCCTTCAACGGCCTCTCACATTCACCGATCTAGGTGTTACCTACGACACAAAACTCTCCTTCGTACCACACATTGAAGCTATTCTGTCTGCTGCAAACAGAATGTATGGATTTATTGCACGAATCTCTAGAGATTTCTCGGATCCATCTACATCGAACACCTTATACTATGCTTTCGTCAGATCAAAATTAGAATATGCATCCAAAATCTGGAATCTATCTCATCAGTTGTATACAGAGAAAGTTGAAAGAATACAACGTCGTTTCCTAAAACTTCTCCCCTATAGATCAGGCAATATCTATCCACCAATTGGATTTCCCCATGATGCATTGTTAGCTTGACATGCTACGAATAGCTTGAGGTGCCGTCGTAATTGTCACTCCACAATTTTTCTTTTTAAATTAATTAATGATTTAATTATTGACACACATATTCTGTAAAAACTTAATTTCAAGTACCTAGACCATATATCCGAAAAAGTTGATCAAATAGTAACTTGTAGTGTACCCCAAGAAACGGTGTTGGGACCCATACTCTTCAACATATATCTGAATAATCTGTTACTTATAAAAACTCACTCAGAAATCGTCAGTTTCACGGACGATCAGTGGCGTAACTACAGGGTGGCAAGTCGGCAAAATGCCACGGGCCCCCAGCCGGAGGGGGCCCAGGTCAGAGGAGAATCCCAATCCAAATGCGGTTTATGTCCAATGTACTGCTCATAATTTGAATTTGGTATTAAATGATGCAGTAAAAGAGGTCATAGAAATACAAACATCATTCGAAACTGTGCAACAAATTTATAATTTTTTGGGCCATAGTGTTAAACGATGGAATGTATTATCTAGTTTTATATCTAATAATAAAGAATAAACCAGGGTATCATCAATCTCAGTAACATTAAAAACAATGGATCCATCTAGATGGGCAGGATGCTTTGATGCCATGTTTGCTTTAGAAGTTCGGTTTGTTGATGTTCAAAAATCGCTTACAAAAACTGTTTTATTAAATTCCAAAACATTTTTATTATGTTGTTTGGTTTCCATTGCAAAGTCTTACAAACTATAGAAGCGGCTTCTAAAGCACTTCAGTCTTAAGCCATCGATCTTTCAAATGCTAAGAAGTGTTTGCAAATCGGTCTAGAACATCTTGAGAAGTATCGACATGAATTTGAAGACTTAAAAAATGGAAGCAAATAGTATTGCAGTGAAGTGGTCTATAAACCCTGAATTTCCTAAAACTCGTCAGAGGAAAGGGAAACGTCATTTTGATGAAATTTGTGAGGATGAACCTCTCCAAGATCCTGCAAGCTTGTTTGAAGTGAACGTATTCTATCGTGTATTAGACAATCATTAATCAACTGAAATCGCGTTTCTTTGGAATCAATGAAATTGTTTCCAATTTCAGTGTCTTGCAACCTGCCACTTTGCAAAATTTGAACAAAACTGATTTATTGGAAAAGGCTTCAGCATTTGTCCGTCTATATGAAGAAGATATATACATCTCGTTTAACAAGGAAATTCTCAGTTTTCGATCCACTTTTAGACACGAAATAGAAACTTCATCTTCTATAAGAGAACTTGCTGACTTATTAATAATAAAAAATTATTCTATACCTTCAAGCTTTCCTAAAGTGTGCACTACATTTCTATTATTTCTCACCATTCCTGTGACTACAGCTAGTGCAGAGCGATCATTTTCAAAACTGAAATTAATAAAAACTTATTTAAGAAATTCTATGGGACAAGACAGGTTAAGCAACTTGGCTATTCTATCCATCGAAAATTCTACTGATGTCATTACCACTTTTGCTGAACAGAAAGTCCAAAGAAAGGAATTTTAATCATTATATTGTTGTGAGCACCTTGTGTGCTTACAACAATATGATGATTTGAACTGCGTATATTAAATTGCTTTTTTGTTTTTCGAATCATTTTGGCTATTCTATGTGCCCATATCAATTAAACACTGACTGTACTTTAAATTAGGTACTTTTAATTCAAACTGAATTATTAGAAAATCAAGTACCTAAGTATGTACCTACTTAACATAGTGATTATTATGTACTCTTACAAGCAGGGCCGTAGCGAAAAGAAAAACCAGGGTGTGGGGGGATCCAAATTTTCCCAACTCCACTAGCAAAATTTCAAGGGGGCCCATCTGATGAATTTGCCACGGGCCTCGAACGGTATAGTTACGCCACTGCGGACGATACTGTAATGTAGTGTAATATAGTGACAATAATTGGTATGACTTAAAAATCAAACTTGAACAAGATATGTATGAAGTTAGGAAATGGTTTGACTATAGACTACTATTAATCAATTTCGAAAAAGATTTTACTTATCTTTTAGTAGCTTTGATGATAACTTACCAACTTGTAGTATCTGAAGAAGCCGTGATAAAACCTGAAAAAAAATTAAATACTTAGGTATAATAATAGACTGCCACCTCAGACCAAATACATAATAAAAAAATCACGATGTATTCTTTAAAAATTCAAAGAAGTCATTGGTATTCTGAATATAAAACAAAGAATTATACTCTATAAGAACTTGGTAGAATCCCATATGAATTATAACATAGTTGGCTGAGGTTCAGTTTCCAAAACTTACCTCAGATTGCTTGAAATAATCCAAAAACGGTTCCTTAGATGTATATTACGAAAAAACTATGACTATCTTAGTGACTTTCTATATGGAGACTCTGAAATTTTTGACCCTAGAATGCTTTACTTCATGAGTTTAGCTATTGTACAGTACAAGAACAAATCTAATTTGACCATATCAATTCACAATTATGATACAAGAAATAATATATACAAAATGAACCACTCTTCCATCAATTCAAAATTAAATTGAAAATGTTGTGACTGAATACATTACATTTGTGTCAAATGTAATTTTGCAAGTTGTCAGCTCGAAATTTTGTACTGTTCCATTTCTGAGATTAGGTCTTTTTACTTCTGCTAATTCTATATGTATTGTTTTTATCTTATAACTTATTGTAATTGTATTGTATCGTGATTCGACTTATAAGCTTTAGTAATGGTATTGTATTGTGATTTGACTTATATCCCTGTTCTGCAGTTGGGTGTAACCTGTAGAAGAGTGTATAAATAAATAAATAAATTGAGTACTAGATGTAAAAAAATATATTTTCAAAAACCCTAATCGAATGTACTCCAGTGACTACATTTCTTGGATATTTTCTTTCAGTGTTTTATTCATCAAATCAACTAACTATATCGACTCTTTTATTCATTGCCAATTTCAAAATTTTAGTGTTAAGGAATTCTCTAATATATTTTTGAATGTGCCGGTATATCAAAAGCAATCTCATAGACATATCCCCGATGTGAGTTATTTTCTTTCACATTCTTCCTGTGTTTTTTTACAGAAATAGTAATATATAATCATCATGCCTCTCACGGAAATGAAATTATTTTAAATAATCTGCTAGCACCTGTACTGATTAACAATGACGAAGACCTAAAAATAGGAGAGCCGCGCTCACAAACATCTTTCCTTATTGAAAAATTGATCTCTGTCTTCGAATAACTGTTACTCGAACCATATCGAGATTGTGTGAGGTACACCTATATTGCAGTGTATTGTACCTATTTGTTTTGCACTAGGGACAGAGAAAAGGTCAACAGTAATAGCGGAAACGTGTAATAAACTAGCTCGTGCACGATAACTGTTTTAACGTTTATATTTTCAATATTTTAAAGCAATCTAAGATATTGTCAACTATAAATTGGTTGGATGGTAAACACATCAATTTGAAAGGACATTTATATGTGTGGCATTGTAAAAAGTTAAAAGAGTAAACAGAGGCGGTTCAAGAATTATCCAGGATATATCCGGTCAAACAAGACTAATAAATAGAAGTGAAGGTACAAAAATTGGTAGGATTGCTCAAAAAACTATCATACCTGTGGTTTGGGCTACACATCGGGCGCGTCCCCAGGTGGCGGATCGGGGAATGACCAGGGGACTGGATACCCTGTCCGAAAAGTCAATGTGGCCTTACGGACAGGAACGCCGGACTCCTGGTCAGGGGCCACCGTGTACCAGCCTATCCAAGCTAATGTGTAGGGAATAGTGTCGACATCTGGTAATGCGGGGCTCTGCCAGAGGTGAACAACTTTTCCCTTGCTACACGTGGGAACAACAAAAACAAAACCAAATCCCGAGGCCGGACAGGCTCACCTCAATCTAAGGCAGTGCCTGGGGATGAACAGAAATGTCCACCCCAACCTACCGCTTAGAATGAGGCTGGACATAGCAGATCACCTCGTGATGTAATACAAAGGCCAAGGCGTAAGCGCATTGCGGCGCCAAGGCCAAAAGGAGAAAGAGAGCGAAGGAGGCAGGAGTGACAGCAACTATAAGTGCACACTCCTCATCCCCCACTCTACCTCCAACAGCACGGGCACTTCCTGCGGCGGGCGCCAAGAGCTCCGCCTTGAATAAAGGCCAGGAATCGGCTACCTCTGCAGGAAAGCTTCCTCACTTGTGCACCTCCATGCAGGGAACCCCAGGAAGGTTGAAGAAGTCGCGCAACGACAGTAATATCGCTACACTTCCCAAAACCTTCGCGGGGGCCACCGTGGGACACCTCAAGGTTGCTAAAGAGAGTGTGTGTTCGGCGAGTCTTGGCCTAAACCTGCCAATATAAAAATGTATCTTAGTGACCTGTCCACCTTCCTGGAAAGGACAGGATGGACGATGACCTAGGAGGAAAACTCCTCGGGAGGATGTACCATGGTTCACATGTGGCCTAAATGCTGTGTGTCTACACTCACCCTCCCTACTCTACAAATACAAAACACTATCATAAATGGAATAGAAACATCCTCGTCGATCCAAACCTGGAAAAAAATGTACTCGGTGTCTAAGTTCACAAAAATGGGTGTTTCGCTTGTTTTAGCAAAACGTCAGTTTTATGAAAAAAGAGTTGGGTAACAAGATCAATTTTTTTTAATATTCGTTTTCTTGCCAACGTTTCGAATTTAATTGAATTCTCCTCTAGGGCTCGAAAGGTAGTTCACATTGAAGAAAAAAATAAAAAACATTGCAACAACCAAATTTTCGAAAAAACATCAACACAGAACAACATGAAACAAACGTTTGTTTTGATGAATCTACTACGTCTAATGGTTTTTAAAATAGTAATATCAACAGGAAGAAACTACTTTTCGAGACCTGAAGAAGAATTCAATTACATTGTAAACGTTGGCAAGTGCACAATTGTTTTTTTAAGAAATTAGTTCAGACAAAACTAGTAGATCAGATAATTATCTTTAAAAAATCACCCAATAATTTTTTTCCTAAGATACAACGCTCCTGAGACATTGATTCAAAATGTTGAAAGGACTGCATAATATGCATACATTTCCACACGTTGAGGCAGCGTTTTTTTAACGTGGTTTTTCCGATAGGCTCATTCCACGGATCTGTTGTGATTCGGTTTAATTTGAAACTATTGAATAATAAAAAATATTGACATGGATTGTAAATGATAAAAGCGGTCTAAATTTAAAAAAAAAGGATTAGTTTGAATCATAATTCTCTAATACTTCTGCTTCCTCTTCTTCTTCTCCTTCTTCTTGTTCTTCTTCTTTTCCTCGTTCTTCTTCTTTATCCTGGATGCAACTAAATTGCCTCAGTAGCAATACATCGCATGTCTCCTCGTTGGTATGAAACAAATCCTCAACTGTTGGTGATTCAACATTGAAGCACGACCGGCTTCGACAATTTGTACATGCTAGAGAAGAAAATAGTCCAATATTTTTGCAATCACATTTAGCACTTCATCCACTTTTATGGTTGCAAAAAATTGTGTTTAGCAGTTTTTTCGGCGCAAGTGGCAGTAGAGTCTGAACCGGTTCTAATTAATTGTCTTTTGGGTTTGGGTCTAGCTAATAACTTAAACTTGATGATATATCCGTAAAATATTTTGATGAGCAGCCGCTGTGGTTGGAGAAAAACAAGCTAATTGCACTTGCTTTTTTATCTCGAGTAAGTTTAACGATATATGCATTTCGAAGCATATCTAAGAACGTAGTTTTTTAGGAGCTCCGTATATAGAGAGAAGAAAGCGAATTCCGTTGATGATAACTTCTTGCAGAGTTGAATTACTCTTTTTGAAAACTTCAGATCATTGAACTGAATCTTGTTTTTGAACATTTTAAAAACTGTTGTGTTACCCCTTCTGAAAAATGCAGATGTTGTGTCACAGTTATTGCGCGTAAAAATAGTAGATGGTTTTGACACTTTGCAAAAGTAGATAAACTCTTCGATGAATATATTTCCGACTAATGTTGAGCTTTTTCAGGTTTAACAGAAATATTTTTTTGTAATTTGAGTTTGAGCAGTAAGTCTTCATATTCACCTACAACAATAGTTGTATTTGTTGAATTGCTCCATTACTGTTTCAATTACCATTAATTCAGCACTAATATATTTTCAGCAATAAACTTTTCTTTCAACATTGAAATGATCCGTGATTTGTTCTGAGTATTTGGAAGAAATTTTTGTTGACTGTAATAGATTGATCGAATAAAATACATGGATACGTGTACAAGTGTATATGAAAGTAGCTGTTTCAGGAGGACTTTCTTTCAGTTTGTGTCTAAAAAATAATTCTTTGCATGATCTACACATTCATGTATAGAGTTACTTATTTTCAAATTGATTACTTCCTTCCTTTCTTTGGTAGATTCCCTCATCCTTTTTTTGTATCAAGATGGAGTAGTAAAAAGCCAAAAAACTTTCTCTCCCAAAAATTAATCACTCCTAAAAATATAACCCCTCCAATTCAAATTATAATAATGATCTGCTAGATTGAAGTGTTCATCTATTTTGGCCCTTCCTAAGAGGTTGGTGCTTCCGTCAGAGGTTGAGTCATGTTTGAAAATCATCAGTGTTATTATTTGATTGATTGGTACCTCAGCTATACTTGTTGTCTTATAATAGTCAGTTATTTTGGCGCATATTTGGCAATACAGTTGATCATCAACCGTTGAAAGTTTTATTTTGAGATGATTTAACATTAAGCTTTACACGGACTGGTTATCAGTCATATTAGAAAACACTAGTTGAAGTTCCTGTCACATATGTTTTACTACCTGTTGAACTACAAGGTGAACAAGTGAGGATTTTTCCAGCAAAATATATACAAACACGAGGAGATAGACTGTACGAAATCATTCAATCCAAAGCGATCAGGCGTATTGCTTCTGCCATTTTCCTGATCACGAAGAGTATTCAAGAATTCGGAACGATTCTCTTGTTGTCCTAACGAGTATCTAGTGGACTTCAAAGACTCTAGGAAATCGGTTGGTGGGAAAGAATACATTCTTACGAAACTGCAGCTGCACGAACAGGTGTTTGAGTTTGTTGAATAAGTAGGAAACATTCTCATTCTCGTTCATCGTTAAAACCTCATTGTTCAAATTCTTTGTCTTAAATGACACTCGTAAAATGCTATTTATGCAGCAAATTATCTATTCGAATTTTCTTCGCAAGATTTTAAGGACAACTGTCTACTGATTCGTAAGGAAGAACATGTTCCACAGAATCTGCATCAGAACCATTTCTCAAGCTACAATCGATCCATACAAGTGATGAAGAGTTTCGTAGAAGGATCGATTCGGTTCTTGTTTCATGAAGCTCTTCCACTGAAAGGGAACCGAAACCACGAGAACTGCAGCTCATATTTGGAGGTCAAGAATGACCTACATCCATTGACCGCACTGAAAAAAAAAGTGGATCAATCACTTGGCCTCTCTATTAGTAGAATGGACGATAGCCGGTTGGTTAACCAGAGTAATTCGTACTACTCATTCAATTCACCGCCCTGTAAATGTTGTTTCGATTTCAATTGTTACATTTTCTATTTTCACTGTATATAATATTTGATACGTGCTATAAATCGAACAGTAAAAGGTAAAACATCATTGATTTTCAACCAGCATGAGGTTCGATTTCTGATAGTAGTCGTTCCTGCTACCCATTTACTAAAATAAAATGTCAATACACACATTTAACATTCATACATATTATGCTTTGGGAGTATCAAGCCAGACAACCCAAAACTCAACATTGTTGGAAACTAGTTGGCTCATTACCGTCTTCTGGCAAATGTAATTGTCGAATGATAAAATTTTCTTTCTCAACCTGATATATCTATATTGATTCCAACCATCCATAAATAAATATTACGCGTGTTACTATTGTCGAGAATAAATTTATGTTCAAAATAAATAAACTACACACATCGGAAAAGTCTAGGGATATTTTTATAACATACTAAATATCATAAAAATAATTGCATGAGGTCGTTTAATTTCGATTAAATTGGTACACTCGACCACCCTGTAGATTTCTATGGGTTGAACAAAGTCTGCAAAAACGGTAACTAATCTTTTATCAAGTTTTTTACAAACTGTAGATTTTCGGATAAAATGAATAATCTGAAAGTGTCGAGT
>NW_019294999.1:0-20582 GCF_000500325.1 Leptinotarsa decemlineata
TACTGAAACCAAGGCTCCTAGAAATTTCACAGTAACAGGAGAATTCCAAATTTACAAAAAATATATGATACTTCGACCATGCACAAATGAAACACGTTTTTTTTTAAACTACAAAAATAGCAAATGTACGAAACAGCCTGTGGGGATAAATAAATTTGGCACCATGGCGAAAGAAATAGCGAAATTTTTGCAATTACCGAACCCTGATTTATATACTGGCCACTGTTTCCGATGGTCAGCTGCGACTATTTTAGTTAATGCAGGGGCAGATCTTTCAACTTTAAAACGCTATGGGGGTTGGAAATCCAGCAATGTTGCTGAATCTTATATCGACAACTCCATAGCTAACAAAATAAAAATTTCAAAAAGTATGGTACAATCCATTCAGCCTACAGCGCCATCATAATATGAACACAACAATGCTGTGGAAGCTCAGTACGTTTCCCCATCAACTTCAACCGCAGCTAATATTTCAATTACCGAAAACATGTTGAAACAAAACGACCTACCAGGAATTACTTTACAAAATTGTTCAAATATAACTGGTAATTACTATTTTAAATAAAATATAAAAATGAGTTAATGACATACAAGTATTATTATATATGTATTTTAATTTTCAATACTTGAAAACAACGCAACCGTAGAAAAAGTACAGTGTACAATGCGTGAGAAAATGACATATTTGTCACTCGTTTGATTTGCGGCACTCGCCTTCGGCACGTGCCAACAAAGTTCTGCGCTCGTGAGAAATATGTCGTTTTTGTCACTTGTAGTACAATATACTATTTTTCGACAATATATTGGGTACTTGTTTTCATTGACGTTCTCAAGTGAAGGATAAAATTCACTACGTACACTGCTAGGTACGTCCATTCGAGTAATCAGTGATTGATGCTATGTTCACAAAAACAAAAACTCATGTTAAATTTATCTTATGAGTAAAAAAGACTCGAAAACTTGCTCGTCAATCATGACAGATGTTTATGATTTGGTTGCGAACAATCTCTTGTTAATCAAAATTCCTCCGAAGGTTTTCAAAACTATTTGTGAATCTGTTTCATCTCCACTTACGCACTTGATTAAGTTATCATTACAGTTTGGAAAATGTTCAACTGTAACAAAAAGTGCTGTTGTATTTTCATTGTTCAAAAAAGGTGACCCCCTTATGATAGATAATTACAGACAAATTTCCTTACTGCCCATATTCTCAAAAATTTGGAAAGAGCTGCTTATAACATATTAATAGATTTTTTGGAGAAGTATCAGATAATTACTTCTTCTCAGCATGGCTTTAGAAAAAATAAATATGTGGAAACAGCTACAAATCAACTCCTAAATTTTGTGTATTCAGAACTTGACCAGAATAAATATGTCGTCTCAGTTATGTTCGATCTGTCCAAAGCCTTCGACAGTATTGATTTAATAATTGTCAAGGATAAACTTTATTACCTAGGAATCAGAGGAAGCATGTTGGATTGGATAGAATCTTACTTGCAAAATCGATCTCTTATTGTAAAGATGGGCACACATCTGTCTAGTAGATCAAATATTCCGTTGGGAGTTAAAAACAAGGTGAATTTTAATTTTTCGCATAAAATATTTATTTATTCATCAATCTCTAGTTTATCCCCTTCAAAGTAGTCCCCCTCAGATATAATACACTTGTGCCAGCGTTTTTTTCCAATCCTCAAACCTAGTTCTGATATGCACTTTTTGATATGTCCTTGACTTCTCTCAGCAATTTGGTTTTCATTTCCTCACTTGTAGCAATACGCCATCCTCTTCTATCTTGGGAACAGGAAAAAGTCGCAGGGGTCCAAATCTGATGAATACGATAGTTAAGGCAAGATCACGGTGTTGTTTTTGGCAAAAAAAAATTACGAACAAGCAATGACGAGTGGGCATTTCCGTGATGCAAATGCCATGAATGGTGTTTCTACAATACCGGACGTTTCCTTCGTATTGCTTCTTGTAAGCGGCGTATAACTTCAAAATAATATTTCTTATCGACTGTACGGCCATGTGGCAAGAACTGATGCACTACTCCACAGTAATCAAAGAAAACAGTGAGCAAAACTATGACATTTGATCGAACTTGGCGTGTTTTTTTGGTCTTGGTTCTCCTGGGCTCTTCCATAGGGACGATTGGACTTTGCTTTCAATATCAAAATTCAAAATTAAAAATTTGCGATACAAACAGGTAAATACTCATAAAAGATGTCATTCATATATATCCGTGATTCGTCACCAGTTATGACCCTTTCAAGCAAATCTGGATCGCCGTTGATATCATTCAACAATACTTAAGCGATACTCATGTGGCGGTTTTTTGGTCAAAATTCAGCAATTCTGAAACGAACTTCGCTGCTACACTTTTGCTTGAAATCTTATAATTAAAGATAAGGTCACTGACTTTTTTTCTGAGGTTAAATGAAGAGAGTATGAAAAATAATAGAAACAAATTATCTAGTTATGCTGTCTGTCAGTGAGAAATAATTTCTCACTGTTATCACGATAACCCAAGTCAGTCATTAATTGTTACATGTCAGATTGATATGACACGTTCTCCATGTTGACAACGCTACGCCGACGATTTGCGTGCAATATCCAAGTAGCCCATTGTCGGCATTTCCATACCAACAAAACCGAAGCACTGCGTAATTATTGCTGTCAACTTACCCAATGAAAATAGTTTTATTGTTGATTGTTATAGTATAAACAGTTTAGATTTATTAAATATTGAATATAATGGAATACGAAGATTTAGAGTTGAAAAATACACCTCCAGAAATTGTTCAGAAAGCAATAGATGTTTGCAATAATTTGCTACCAAGCACATCAAGAGAAAACTATGAAATCGCTTACAGAAACTTTATGGACTGAAAAATGAAAGCTAATGTAAATTCTTGTTCCGAAAATACATAAAAAAGTTTTCCTAAGTATGATATAGCATTTGCGATCAACAAGATGTTGGTTTTGAATACGACCCTGGCCAATTCTTGGGATTTTCAATATCATCCATTATTATCCATTTCAATTTTTTTTCTACTATTGGATAGCCATCTGATTTGTCTATTTCTTCCAAGCCTCTGGAAAAATTTTCAGCCTCATGGGCCTTTTTTACATATTTTTCATGACACCCATTGCAACAATCTGGTTTCATCTACTATTTTGAACAAGTCCTTGTTGGATGTTTTGTCATATTCTTCTGGATTATCTATAAATTGTATGCCTACTGTGATCCATTTACATAAATGTGACAAGCTGTCTCTGTTACATTTCCTGTAGCTAATAAGGTCTCCGTTTCTTATTCAATGAAGATTCATTTTACACAGCTTTATTTTGCTTGGGTTTCCTCTCAAAAGACAGTGTTCATTTCTCTTAATATTCTCATAGATCCACTTCCCATCCTATGGCAGATGGGAACATTTGAAGCTTCAAGTTTTATTCAAAATATTGGTTGTTGCACATCAGAGATTGTTAAAAAAGTATTATTCACATACAGGTTTTCATACATGTGAAACGCATTCTTTTTCCCAAGAAAAAAAAGTTATTTTAAATTATATGTTTTGTTATTATTGGTTTATTCAAGATCCAACGTGAAAAACAGCGAGTTATATCAAATTGTTTGAGATTGTAAACATGATCAAGATAAAACTATTTGGTAAATTTTACAAAAAGTTGTGTACCTTATTGCTTACTACTTCCAGTATCGAATATTGTAGGATTATTTTAAATCCAATAACAGTATGTTTGAGTTTTATGGTTTTTAAATACGTAACACTTTGTAAACAGATGAACATTTACGAAAAATACTTATTGAAAAGTTGTATTATCTTCTGGAAACAATTATTACATTGCTTTTGTTTATTTTTGAAGATGTACAAGCATGGAAGGAAAATCCTCAAAAGTTCAGACGGCGGTGTCTGTGTGAAACTGAGAATTTAGGTTGGATCTAAGACACTGCAATTACATTATTCTATGAATATGGTCTTGGAAGTTTATGCCACAAGAATATTTTCTCCAAATGAAACAATTCCGGAAAATTTTAGTTCAAAGTTCATAATAGAAACTTAGGGCTTCACAATGTCACAAGAATTGTGATGCCTGAAGTTGCTATTATATTGGAAACACATGCCGCGATTTTGTAAACTCTATTGATTTCATATTCTGTATTTGTAGACATGATTTTATTTGACATCTGCAATGTCATTTTGAGATGATTATCACCATTATTGAAATTTATGTGATAGTTTTATATAAAGCATATATTTGGAGGTCCCACAAGGATCAACACTGGCCCCGCTATTTTTCATAATCCTCATGAGCGATATAGTACTTGCATCTTTGTCACCAAATAAAACTATGACATATTCAGATGATACAAGCCAAATAGTAGCAAAAAAACAACCTTCCGCTCTCGATAGAAGTCGCAAACAAAACTGCAGAATAATTCTCACACTGATGTAAAAATAATGGTTTACTAGTTAAAACATATAAAACAGTCTTCATGCTCTTCCAACAAAAAAAATACTTTCTATGATTACAGTTCCCTCATAAGAATCAATCATAAATCTATACAGCAGGTCAGTCATATTAAATGCTTAGGACTTATAATTGATCAAAAACTGATTTGGGAAGTACATGTAGAAAATCTTACCTCAAAAATGAGTAGGTTTTGTTTTGTAATGAGATAGTTATGGGGAACTGTTTCTTTGCAGATAGTCAAAATGACATATTTTGGACTCATACAGTCTGCAATGTCTCATGGGCTGGCCTTTTGGGTAAATTCAGCCCATATGACAAAAGTATTCACTGTGCAAAAAAGGATAATAAGATATATGGCAGGTCTACGTCACAGTAGAAATACCTTTACTGAACTGGCACTCTTAACACTGCCTTCACTGTATATCTTCACCATAACAATGAATATCAGGAAAAATGAATCAAGCTACATTAAAAATAACATGATACATAAACACCACACTCGGAATGGCAATGAACTGCAATTACCCTACTCTCGACTGGCTCTTGGTCAAGGATCCTCAAGTTATCAGGGTATCATCTGCTATAATAGAGCACTTCAACTATTTGGAAACATATGTAGTTTCACTGAATTCCAATCTGTTTTACTTGATTGACTACCTTACAAAAAATGTATTTTATTCTACTGAAGAATTTCTACAACTCTAGGTATTATTGTATAATTACTTTATTTTACTTGTACAAATATATAGATTTTACTGATCACCGTTCTTGCATCTTTTTGATATGTCTTCATAACTGCTAACATGTATATAGATATTGTAACTATAGATAAGCGCATTTGCTTTATGTTCTGTTCTGACTAGTCTGATGAAGTTTTCTATCTGTATGTAACACATGTATACAATTTTTAATGATGAATAATATCTATTCTATTCTATTCTGTTATAATGTATTAAATTGAGTTGTGAGCTCCATGAGATCAAATCTGTATAATATTGTTGAGTTGAGTTACTAACCTGGCCTGCAATGTCATTGAACAACTGCTTCTGCCAAACAGCTGCTTCCGCTTCTTTGCAAATACTGGCCATTGTTTCGACACATTCCACGGGATAGTCGCCTTTGGCGGTTTCTCCAGATAGCATCACACAATCAGCACCATCAAGGATAGCATTTGCTACATCAGAGCTTTCGGCTCTGGTTGGTCTTGGTTTTTTTACCATAGATTCTAACATTTGAGTGGCACAAATGACTGGTTTTCCTGCCTTATTACATCTAGCAATCATGGCTTTCTGGGCCAGAAAAACTTTTTCGGTAGGGATTTCAATTCCTAAATCACCTCTCGCAGCCATAATACCATCGGAGGCCTCGATAATTTCGTCCAAATTTGTCATACCTTGAAAATAATACTGAATATCAAAAATAGGAAGGAATCTAATATAATTTTTAGACCGACAGTTTCTATTAATATAGTTTTTTCATTTGCTAGACCTTCACAAATATTTTGGAAAAAGATTGTGTTTTCTTGTATATGTGCACATTCATAAGTGATAAATATAATAATAGGCATGTTATGAACAAGCTCTATGAATAACTTTGCTGGTCTTGATGTAGCAGAAGGAGTTAGTAGTAACAAGATATACAAAAATTATAGAGAATCTAAGAGGAATATCATATACCAGATAATATATTTACTTATGATGCACTGTTTGGAACCTTTGGTGTAGTAATGAATACAGATTAAAACATGTTTTAATCTTCCTCATTGAAGATGATCACTTGGTGATCGAAACACGTGTCGAGGTGTTAAAAATAACCATTTGGTGTTGGGAAAAAACTCCAGTAATATTTATTTAGTTAATATATTTAACAAAATGTTTTAAAATGTAAAAGCCTATTCGACTTGTATAACAACAAATGGAACTTACCAGTACGGAGAAACAGAGATGAATGGGTGTTAAGTGAGTGACTTTTTTTCAAGGACAAAACACAAGCACTACAGAAAAATATGTAAGGCGCTCTAAGAGCGGTGCCTTTGCATTTATAAGAATAGATAAAAGTATGAAAATAGGAATCTCCGATGATGCAACATAGTTTTACGTAATCTGGAAGTAACATCTTATTATGAATTGGTTTTCTCTGACCTATCTTGTATACCCATCTTTACCTTCATGGAATCATTTCTCAAACACTCTAAAAGACACGTGACACGTCGATGGAAATATTCGAATGATGAAATGAATAAATGAAACATTCTAAAAAAGTTTTGGAGATATTGTTCAAATTGGGAAGTGACATAAAATTTTACATATGTAAACGCTTCCCTTTTACCCCCACGGGGTGCGCCCCAGTTGGAATATTTGAAAATCCTTTCTTAGTGTGCATCTACGATCTAAGAAGCACCTATATACCAAATTTTAGCTTCCTAGGACTTACCAGTACGGAGAAAGAGAGATTAATGGGTGTTAAGTGAGTGACTTTTTTTTCAAGGACAAAACACAAGCACTACAGAAAAATATGTAAGGCGCTCTAAGATCGGTGCCTTTGCATTTATAAGTATAGATAAAAGTATGAAAATAGGAATCTCCGATAATGCAACATAGTTTTACGTAATCTGGAAGTCACATCTTATTATGAATTGGTTTTCTCTGACCTATCTCGTATACCCATCTTTACCTTCATGGAATCATTTCTTAAACACTCTAAAAGACACGTGACACATCAATGGAAATATTCGAGTGATGAAATGAATAAATGGAACATTCTGAAAAAGTTTTGGAGATATTGTTCAAATTGGGAAGTGACATAAAATTTTCAAGTGTTGAACTGGAAATTGGTCAACTCGAAATGTGGAAAACCTTATAGCAATCGGGTCTAGAGGATAAGTAAAGTGAAGTTTTTATGAACTTCTAGTAAATTTGAGGAATACCAATTGTAGGAATCAAACAAAATGTTCTAGTTTTTCCATGAGATCCTAACAAAGGACAGAAAGTCAATGCGAACCAACATGAGACTAGAAAAACTGATGCAGAAAAGCGGATTAAGTTATTTGAGTATTCAGTTTTCAAAACGATTGAAGAGATACAGCAAAGGATCAAAGAAAAACTTCAAGAAAATTTCAGAAAGACCTAATAGGGAGCTTACAGAAACTATTAGGTAGTTTCAGTTTTTAGTTTTTTCAGGTACACAAGGCCATTCAAGTTCATACTCAGGAGATAATTATAGCATTATTCAAATGATGCTGTCAACTTAGTTTTCTAAAAGTATACTAAATAAATAATTTTCGGTTTTCATATGACTTTTATTCCAGCATTCCTGTGAGTTTCACGAGAATGATATGGTTTAAAATTATTTCAAAATGCCAACTTGCTGGATCATTTAGTTTTCTGTATTTATAAGTATTTGCGAATTTGTCAATTTCAATTTGTTCAGTTGTGCGAGAAAAGTGTTTTCAATTGATAATTTTAATCAGCTTCAAGTACAAGAGCAGGTGTACTATCCATCATGAAATGTAGCAAAATCGACGAGCTAAACATTTTCAAAATAAAAACATGCTCTATTTAGAAAATGAACAAATTCATTATTGTAACGAAATTTACATATTTACCTTGATGGTTTTCAATTTTAGAAATGATTTGAATCTTCTTCCCCTCTTCTCCAAGAATACCTCTAATTTCTGACAAAGCTGCACCATTACGAATAAAGGAAGCGAAAATGATATCAACCTTTTGTTCAACTCCAAACTTGAGATCAGACTTGTCTTTTTCAGAAACAGCAGGCAAATCCACTGGAACTCCGGGGAGATTACATCCTAGATTTTTTTGAAAATTGTTATTTAGTATTGGATTTAAAATGATATCTGTCTTGAAAAAGTAAAATATATATTTCAGTGATGATGTTATACAAAATATACCATAATATTAATAGATTGTTCAAGTTCAGAATATAAATTCAAGAAATTCATTATCAATATGATTTTCAAAACCAAACCAATTGAAAAGATGTGGAGTATCTTAACACTCATAACTATGAGGACAATTGGAACATTCAAATAAAAGTTTTTTTTTACCTTACCTCAGAAGTTTTTCATGAACTGAGAGAACAAAAGGTTTTCTCTTTACATATGATTCCAATCTCGATATATGAACCAATTTGATAATAGAGATGGAAAATCTTTACTATGAGTTTTAAATTCATCTGAAGATAGGTATTTTACATCGTGGTGATTTTCAATCAAACATAATACCTCATATTCTCATATTTCACTAAAAAATCACTTATAATATGAATTGTAGATTGCAAGTGTTCAAAAAATTTCAAAAATCCATGTTCCAGGGTTCAAATTTATAAAAATACTGGAAAGATACTTAACATGTCATTTTTGTTCTTTATTATGTTACTTATGTTTATCTAAAAATATCCTGGGTTATCACATTCCTTTATTACATCACAGAACATGATCTTAGACTGATTTAAGTTTTTCAATATCATAAAAATAACTGATTATTATTATTCTTGATGATTTTTTCATTTGAAATAATTATTTTCGTATAACATACGTCGACATAGTTATCAAACTACTTTTGATTTCTTTTAAATTTTATATGCACAAAATTCTCTGTTTGAGGCTTTATTCACAAAATTGAACTGTTATAACTTCACCATAGTGAAACAAATGTCTATCAGATATAATGCAATATATATCGTATTAGCCAGAAAAGTACTTGTTTTCCATAAGGCATTTGCCAGATACTACTGTGTAGGGATGTTAGGTAAGATGAATCTTTCAGATTTCATTCAAAATATTTATCTTTTTCTCAAGAGTTCAAAACGTATTTCAATTTCTCTTAGTTTTCTCGTTGTTTACCCACATTAGTTTTTAAAATATTGTAATTACTATATATTACTCAGTTCATTGCATAACTGATGTTTTCCTAAAGCAAAAACAATTTTAATCATGAAACTTGACTTTTCATACCTATGATTACAGTTTTATAACTCTTATAATGAAAAATATTTTGTTATTAAAACTATTCATGACTTTAAGGATTTTTTGCATCAAAAACATGAAACTTGTTTCAACTCATCTAAAAACAATATAGAAATTTCACTTCATAGTATAAACATATCATGAAACATAAGTTTTGTACGCTGGTTTAAACTAAGTTTTGATTAAATGTTTGTCAAACCTTTACGGCTTCCAAGAAAACCACCATTTTCTATGATACAGGTTAAGAAAGATCCTTGGATGTTTTCAACAACAAGAGACATCAATCCATCATCAATATAGATGCGATTACCGGGTTTCACAACTTTTTGAATATTATCGTAGTCGATATAAACACAATCCTTGGTGCCTTTAGATTCATAAGCTTTGTCTGTTGTCAACTTAATTCTGTCTCCCTTCTTCAGTTCAACTTCTGCTGAACCGCCCTTTAACAAAGTAAAATTGAAAAATAAGTAATATCATTTTAGGATCACTAGAGAAAAATGTAGAGGTAATGAAATTTTCAGGAGTTCAATTAGGATCTGTTGCACTCAATTACATTATACAGTGTGACCCATTTAAGATGGAAGCACCCTTAAAAAACTTACCTTTTTTAACCGATTGGAATGATTTTTTTTGTTAGGTAGATATTCAAAAAGTCTATTAGGACACCAAATATCATGAATAAATCTCAATTTCCAGGGCCAACTAATCTTATTTTTCAAGGTCAAAAATATAAAAAAGTTTTCCTAAGTATGATATAGCATTTGCGATCAACAAGATGTTGGTTTTGAATACGACCCTGGCCAATTCTTGGGATTTTCAATATCATCCATTATTATCCATTTCAATTTTTTTTCTACTATTGGATAGCCATCTGATTTGTCTATTTCTTCCAAGCCTCTGGAAAAATTTTCAGCCTCATGGGCCTTTTTTACATATTTTTCATGACACCCATTGCAACAATCTGGTTTCATCTACTATTTTGAACAAGTCCTTGTTGGATGTTTTGTCATATTCTTCTGGATTATCTATAAATTGTATGCCTACTGTGATCCATTTACATAAATGTGACAAGCTGTCTCTGTTACATTTCCTGTAGCTAATAAGGTCTCCGTTTCTTATTCAATGAAGATTCATTTTACACAGCTTTATTTTGCTTGGGTTTCCTCTCAAAAGACAGTGTTCATTTCTCTTAATATTCTCATAGATCCACTTCCCATCCTATGGCAGATGGGAACATTTGAAGCTTCAAGTTTTATTCAAAATATTGGTTGTTGCACATCAGAGATTGTTAAAAAAGTATTATTCACATACAGGTTTTCATACATGTGAAACGCATTCTTTTTCCCAAGAAAAAAAAGTTATTTTAAATTATATGTTTTGTTATTATTGGTTTATTCAAGATCCAACGTGAAAAACAGCGAGTTATATCAAATTGTTTGAGATTGTAAACATGATCAAGATAAAACTATTTGGTAAATTTTACAAAAAGTTGTGTACCTTATTGCTTACTACTTCCAGTATCGAATATTGTAGGATTATTTTAAATCCAATAACAGTATGTTTGAGTTTTATGGTTTTTAAATACGTAACACTTTGTAAACAGATGAACATTTACGAAAAATACTTATTGAAAAGTTGTATTATCTTCTGGAAACAATTATTACATTGCTTTTGTTTATTTTTGATAATATATTTCAATACAGCTTTCAAAGTATATTAAATATATTTATTATACCTCCTTTTCATAAAACGAGCTCAATATATAAATAAATTAAATCAAAGGACGTTTATCACTGGATTTGATAAATAAAACAAACTACTATATTGTTGTTCAAAGTTGATTGTGAAATCAATGTACAATACTGTAATTTTTTTTCATATGTGTGTAATTTCAATAATACAATACAATTTTCAAAGTATATTAAATATATTCATAATACCTAATTTTCACAAAATAAATTCAATTCATGAATAAATTATATGGGATGTTTATCGCAGGATTTCATAAATAATACACAAGCTACTGTATTGTTGGCTAAAGTTGAATGTGAACTTATTGTACGACGCTGTAAAAAAGTTTTAATACCATTAATTACAAAGTAACATCACATGACACAAATAACCCAAAAGCCAGCTGGGATATACCATAACCAAGCGATACTGGTAAAATTCAATCTAGTTCTTTAATGACTGCTTTTTTGCACTGAATCATTGTTTTTATTAAAGTCAACTGAAACTCGTCAACACCAGAAAAATAATATCAGATTCATCCTCGAGAACATTACATCAAAGTAAAATGAAAAATATCACTTGGTAATTAATAAATATATACATGTCATTGTCACTGGTACTACAATTTTCATTGAATATATCTAAATAACTCCTAAGATTCCGCAATATTATCAATAAAAAAAAGGAAACAAAATCAATCACTAATGAATATTCAATAAATAAGAAGAAGATTGATATTATCAACCTTTTTTAGCAGGTAAATTCCTAGAACCAGTTTACATGACGTTAGAAAACCGGCTAGAATGTTAACCAAGCAGCAGAAATACCTCAGAAAATAATTCAGGGTTGCAACCATTATTCAGCTTTAAAGTAATCAACACAACAAGAATTTCAATAACGACTCTCCTTGCGAAGAAGCAATCTATGAAATCAATAGAAAACTCTAACCACAAATATCAAAGCTAAACAAAGGCTCTGGTATCATCAAGAAAAATTTTCCTAATAATTTGATTGTTGATTGCCTAATATTTTTTCATGAATGACAAATGATTTCGAAAATTACAGGTTCATTAGAAAAAGAATCATTGAGGAGATGTGGAGAAAATATTTTCAGGGGTCCCCAAAGAACTATACTTAGCCTGATGTTGTTCCTCGCCTATTTTTTTATTCCTGATGGGAACAATAATCAAAAATTTTTGAATACATTGATAAGTTCAAAATTAGAACAGTTACTTATATCCTATATATATTTTTTACATACATAGTTAATATAAGTTCTATTCAATGTATGAGTGTTAATGAAATCTGTTGATATCCAAACTGAAAAAAGTTCATCAGTTATAAAACAATCCTGAATCCCAATCTGAAGTTCCTATTAACAGCTTGATAACAGGAATATTCATGCAGACAGGACAGAAAGCACATGTTAACGTAGATTATATTGAATATATATTACAAAAATTCATATTAGTAATGTTAATGAGTTAGCAGAATCTACTCAATTATTTTTCACTGCAAACACCAAGACAGATAGGTTGGACTTGATCAGATACATACACAATTCTCATGGTGTTGGTGAAACCAGAACCTTGTTTCCACCCTGTTACTACAACGACGGGATCTCCCGTTTTGATGAAACCTCTAGATTTGCCGAACTTGATGCCAGCATTGGCCCTAGCATCAACATCTTTCAACCAGTCCTCCAAACGTTCACCTGAAAAAAAAATCTATTTTCATTTCAGAATACAACTTTTTCACTACAATAGATCAATTTATAACTATGTTACAAGATTGTGTGATCTTTTTGATGAATAATATGTAACATTCTAATATAATCAATAAGTTCGAAGTAAAAATTTNAAACTTAACATTCAAATTATGGGTTTAAATCACATCTCACATATTCCATTTTTTCAAATTGTAACATATAAAGAGGTACGGTACTTTTCACAACTATTTTGGATGTCGAAATGCCTTACTTTTCATAACCATATTTTGACTTTTGGGGAAAAAAAGGTTTTAGCTTTCTACTTCTCCATCTTCATACAAAAAAATGTGGAAATCTTCCACATCTTTTTAAAGAGTTCATGTGGAAATAATTGTTTTCTTCCTTTTTTTTTTGGAAAATTCCCATATTTTTTTGTATAAACCGTTCTTTCCAAGAAATTAATCTCTTCTAAAAAAACACCCTTTCAATTATCTAACGCAGGAAAAACTGAACCAATGAAAAATGATAACTTCATTTTATGTCAGTATAAGAAATTAATCTAATATTTAACATGACAGGAATTATTATTTTGCACTTTGCACAATACTCTAACCGAGATGATTGGTTTGAATTTATGGGAGAAATATCTTATTGAAATAAAAAGAAGCTGTTTTTATACTAGTAAATGAGCTATATGGAATTGTCTAGCAACATTCATCACCAGTGATCAGTTGTTGAACTTCAAATTCAGTGACAAAATATGCATATTTCTTCACGTAATTCATTTAAGGAAAGTACGCTTGTCTATATAAAAAAACTACATTTTATGGTAATAATATCGAGGAGAAATTCATATAATCAAATAGTCACTACTTGAATAACCATATCACCAAATTGAAATGAATGAAATGTTATGGTTATGTTTCTAGAAACTCAGAGCAAAATAAAAAACTTATCAATTAGCTGCACTATTAATTCTCCTTAAACAATTGGTATATGAGACATAATTCAATGGGACAGACACGAACAATTTAGTTGTCGAAACTAATGACATCTAGAGATAATTGAGAAACTTGCAATATTTCATTGCTTGACGTCAAAAAGCCAGCAACATAATCAAATAGGGGAGAGCAGAAAATAGAAGATTTGCATGTCTTTGGCACAGTTTTATACAAAAACATAAATAAAATTTTGTAATTTTTTTCCTTCGCATTCTTGGTATGTAAAGATCTCCAAAAATTCCAGAGTATTGATAAGATCAATGGTAGTTTTTAAAAGATTTATATTTTTCATCAAATATACAAGAATTTAATGTTCACTGTCTCATTGATGATTATGTCTTAATGATTTCGGAATACAGGTCAATACTATTGTGATTAAAAGTCGGTTCCTGTTCAACTTTCTTGATATATCAAATATCTAGCTAGAGAATATTGTAATTTCTTGCCGACTCATCATGAGTGCCAGTTTATCAAATGTGTCAACTTCGTTGGAAGTGGCATCTTTGTCAGAACTGATACTTCAAAACTTTGTTCGGGTAACATCAATTGTCCTGGAGTTTTGAGAGAGTTCGGGTTAATTCTGTGAAATGAATTACCTTTTCAGTAATTATATATTTCACGGTCGGATTAACAGAATATCAAGACTTGTGAATAGATATCACTCAGTCATTGATATATTTGGAACAGTACAATCTTTTAGAAATTAATTTTTTAAATTGGAAAGGTCTAGAACAACGGTGGACCACGAAAGGTCGAACCTCGGACCGCCAAATATTGTAATGTGTTATATACCAAGTATAAATTAATATGTAGATGAGGTATACCATACCTTTAATAATTAAAGTAATATTTTTAAGTCACATCAAATTCAACTTAGTATGTACTTATTCTATGTTGAGTTGCCTAGTCAACCTGTTTTACAAGTACCTACAACTGAAATGGTTTTATTAGTTCCCTGTCTACCCTGTGTGTGTGTATGTGAGTTTGTACCCGCTTGCGACCCAAGCAAACTGTCAGTCGCAGCACAAACAGCGGAGTAACCATTCATTTGTTTTGTGATTTTTCGCGTTTTCATAATATGTTCGTACCTATGCTAATATGGATCCTAAAAAGCGAAAAGTGAAAATAGGAGGTTTCTGACAGAATAGACTGAAAAATATTGTTTTACGCTGCTTGATAGGCCTCAAACGGTTCCAGTGTGCCTTATATGCAATAAAACTGTTGCTATTGTTAAGAGTGGCAATTTGAAGCAACACTACGAAAAAACTCGTCAGCAATTTCACAAAAACTTTCCTCTTGGCAGTGAGACTCGTATAGAAAAACTTCATGCATATCTCAGTTCTTACAAAAAAAAGCACGAAATCACTAGTTCATTGCATGAGCGAGCAAGAAAATTCACAGAAACAGCGTTACTTGTGTGCTGGACGCTCAATAAACACCAGAAGCCATTTTCAGATTCTGAGATGGTGAAGGAATGTACGTTGGAAGTAGTCACGGAACTTCTTGAACTCCTGCGAAAGGCACCTTGCTACGCCATAGCGCATCTTTGATGATGAACAAATATCTATTTTCGTAAGATTTCTTGATATTGAGTGTCACATTTTTAGGAAAGTTGCTAGCAATATCACCGTTGAAAGGTAACACTAGAGGAGAAGGTCATTGATTAATTTATTACTAAATCTAACATTAGTTATGATGAAATGGTGTCGCTTTCAACTGACGGGGCCCCAGCAATGATTGGCAAAGAAAAAGGTGTAGTGAAGAGAATCAGGGATACAAACTCTGATCTAATATCATATCAATGCACAAGTCACCAGACAGCCCTTTGTGGAAAACTTAGTGCTATACTGAAAGAAGTGATGGACAGCTTGGTCAAGTTGATTAATTTTATGAGATCTCATTCTGCTCTTCAGCACAACTATTTCAAGGAGTTCCTTTCTGAATGTGATTCAGCGTATTCTGACTTACTGCAACACAACAATGTTCGTTGGTTAAGTAAATGTCAAGTTATTGAACGTTTCTGGGGCTGATAAAAGAAGTAATCTCCTTTTTGCAAAATTTAGATATGGAGGGAGCCAGAAAGCACTTCGAGTTCATAACAAACAAGTGTAATATGTTGGTCGTGGCTTTTCTAAAATATATTTTGAAATATTTAAATGCGCTCAACACAGAATTACAAGGAAATGAAAAATTATTATGTGATTTGATACAAAGCGTGTTTGCTTTTTGTGGCAAGCTTTATCTCTTTATTGCAAGACAAGAATTTATTCATTTTTCGACAATTCTTGAATATAAAAATAACTCTGAAGAAGACATTGGTACTGTTCAAAAAATTTCTGGCCGATCTTAGGAACGACTTTGCTGTAAGATTTCAAGACTTTGCAGAGATGGGCAAGCTATCCGTTTCTCAAATCGCCATTTGAAGTTGATGTAGCAGCAGAATGGACAAATGTAGCTGCCAAGTGGTTTAATCTGTCAAAGGCGTCACTTAAAATTGAAGATGTGTCTTTGCAAATGTATAACACGGTATCCACTAAAAAATTTTGGGACAAACACGTCATATAAAAATCGCTAAAACTAGCTATAAATTTGGCCACTATGTTTGGCTACATATGTGAAACATATTTCTCAAAGATAAATTTTTTTGAAAAACAAAATAACGAATGCCCACCTACACACTTTGAATTTGCTGTTACTCTCGAGAACCAAACTATAAAAAAGTGGCTCAAGACGGTCTGTGTAATTTTTCACATTAATTTTAGGTCTTGGTAGCACTCAATTTTTATCAGTGTTTTTTCTGGACCTCGTCAAAATTTTCCCACAGTACCGGACCCGACCTAAAACTACTTGCCAACTCCGGGTCTAGAAGTCTAGAGCTTGATATAGCAATACCGCTAGAATGATTCATTTTAATAAATAGTGTAGTCTTCCTACAAATGCGGGTCATTAGCTATTGTCTCAATTACTAATTTATATGTTATTCACTACTTTATGGATACCTACATTTTTTCTGGTGTCTACATGTAATAGGATCTCATTCCACATTTTACTCGTTTTGAACTTACCTCTTGTCATGTAACCAGTCTTAACAAGTTTGAACATTTCTCATTTATCCGGTAGCTGTTGAGGTACACTAGATTTTTCTGGTCTACGAAATCGAATATGTGAAACACGTTTCTTGAAACGAGATACTTTGAAATAACAGAACTTCTAAAAGGAACTGAAATTTCACCATCTTGCAACCTTACATCTTTTGACGTATCTTTGGGATCTCTTGAAGATTAATGGGCTACGTGTATAAGGTATATCCGGCTTACACAAATTTGCATGAACAGCCCTTCACGGCTAAACTGTTCATGAGCAGATTTCAAATGGAAGCAAGATGAAAATTAGATTACTTTCCACATACTTGGTTAGGATATGTGGATGGTGAATTTGCATTCTCGACAAAAGTAGATGATTTTGTTTTATATCTCGACAACAGATTTCCGAATATAAAATTTATATTGATTATGTAGCTTTTCTTTATGTTGCGCTGGGGCTCACACTTAATCACATCCTCAACCAGGGTGCTTCAAGATTAGTACTATTCAATTATCGTTGGCACGAAAAGCACTTTAGTAACTAAAATCTCTTCCCAGAAATATTATAGCAGGGTAAGGACCAACGGCACGAGACCTTTATGGGTACAGGGACTGAAACGATCACTCTGGATACATCATAAAAAGAAAACTTATGGGGACTTTTTGTTTTACATATTGATAAGATATTACGTGTATGAAACTATTGAGATATTGAGTGAAAAATTAAAATCTAACTCATAATGGTTTGAAAATATATTAGCCATTGAAATATTAGAAACTTATTTATTTATATATACACGGGCAAGCCCAATTCAGATATAAGGAGTACAGTGCTATGTAGTACTTGATGCAATACAGTGGATTAAAAGTGAATTATAAGAATAATGCAATTCCGAAGTAAGATAACAAGTAGATTATTTAAGAAAAAAATTAATATGTATAACAATATGAACTGATATAATTCTTACAGGCAAGTAACACTAGACACAATACAACAACACAAGCAGAGAGTATTAGATGGCTAAGTGAAGAATATGGTTTTTAAAGTGGGAAACTGATATATTAAAGATTTGAAGGTTATTTGGAGCGTTAGCCAATCGAAGTGTTCTTGGAATAAAGCTGTTATATGAATAATTAAATATGTGAAAAGAAACGTAAAATGTTTGCACCTGTCTAGTTGAACGACTGGGAACATGTAAAGATATTTTGGAGAGAAGCTTGGGGCTGATACTCAGTACGTTGATAATTTTGAATAGAATTATTGAATCTCATGTTTTCTGCGAGCGTCAAGAGAAGGTATAGTCATAGTATACACGCATCTTGAAGGCAATATATCAAAGGAAATTGTGCTGTACGGCCTCGAGTTTCACTTTTTGTGTAACGTAATGAGGGGACCCAACTGTGGAACAATAATTGAGATGAGATCTAATCAGGGAAAAATAAAGAGATTTAATAGCAGTGATGTTGGTGAAATCACGAGTGGTCCTCTTTATAAAGCCGAGCATCTTCATAGATTTTTCAATTCAGCGGAAATGTCTGATTTATAGCCGAGTGTGGAGTCTAGGATCACACCTAGATCTTTGATTTTAATAGCAGAATGTAAGGTCCGATTATTTATACTATATTCGAAAGTGATTGGACGATGTGTTCGATGAAAGCGAATAATTTGGCATTTGGATGCATTCAAACACATACCATTTTGCGAACACCAGTTAGATAGGCAAACTATATCGTTTTGTAGACTTTTAATTATTTTGAAATATTTTAAATTGTCAGCAAATAGCAAAACTTCGTTTTCATGGAAACAGCTAATTAGATCGTTGCTAACAAGGTTAAACAACAGTGGTCCCAAATGCGAACCTTGTGGAACACCCGATGTAACTGGTATGATAATAGTAATGATTAACTCTTAACAATTTGTGTTGTTTCCGTAAAATAGCTCTTGAGCCACTGCAGTATTTGCCCATCAACACCATATGAACAAAGTTTATGGCCCAATAGCTCATGATTAAGTTTGTCAAAAGCTTTGGAGAAATCAGTGTTCACAAGACTCAACTTGCAATCCCTTTGACAGAGCATCAGACAGAAAATCACCGTAGGTATTCAGACTCAGACAGAAGTGGTCGAGCTAAAATGAAGCTAAGTGATTTAGGAAAAGTTGGAGGAATTCCATCAGGACCGAGGCCTTTGTCCATATTACATCTATATCTTAAATTGCTAAATGCTTTGTAGCTTTCTAGACACCTTGAGCTCTTGTAGATCTTGTGAGCTAATTTCTTCTCATAAAGTAGTTTCTTCAGCTTAGGGGAGTGCCAGCATGGAAATCTCTTTTCACAGATTTTTTTTCGAGGAACGAAACGATCAATGATAGATAAAGAATGTCGTAAAATATTGAAATCATATCAGAGAGCTGCTTTCCATGTAATGCACCATCCCAATCGATTGCTTCAAGGGACGAGTTTATCGATGCATTGTTAGCGAGAAGGAAGTCATTACATTCAAGCGGAGGATGATGCGACTCTTCAGGTATTAAGATGTCGATAGCCTTCAGTAATGTAAGATCTACTGGTGATAATATGAGATCAATAGTAACTCCTCTATCGTTAAATATTTCGTTGGACTGAAAAATATTGAGAAAAGCACACATGTTGGATATCATTGCAATAGAATCTTACTCAGATTGAGTAGATAGAGGCAGAGGAGAAGCAACAGAGCAATAATCCTCTACCTCCCATAATGCTGATGGAAGATTAAAATCGCCAATTGAAATTTTTTTTTGCATTACTATATTGCTTGTTCAAGGTAATTAGCTGAAAGTAAGATTGGTATAAAGTTGGTGAAGATTTAGGTCGGAAATATACCGTACCAATAATAGAATTGTTATTGAAGAGAACAAACAATTGTTTGATCGAAGGATCAGGCTGAATTAGAATTAGATAGACAGTAAATGATTTTTTGATAGCTATTAGTACACCACCACCCATGCTGAAGACACTGGATTCACTAGAGAGGTCAGTTATATATTTGTTGTAGTTGGAAAGCCCAATATCGGCGTCGGTTTATTCAGGTGTGAGCCAGGTTTCAGTGAAGATAATGATATCGTAAGAACAATTGCTATCATTTAAACTGAGGTCTGTCAGTTTAGTTCTGAGACCTCTAGCTTTTGGTAATAAAGTGAAGGGCTACCCGGTTTCAGTTTATTTAATGATTTTTTGTGTATTGTTGAAGTATTTTATAGGTAAATTCTGCCCACCAGCCTGTTGACGCACTATAAGTTCATTTTTCACCGAGTCAAGTTGCTTTTTCTGATAGAGAGTTTGATCAGGTTGGAAAAATATTTTGTTAGCATGGCTTAATTTAAATTCGTTTCTAAGGATTTCATGCACCTCGTGAGCAGAAGACATAAATACTTTAATTGGTCGATGACCATTTTTGTTCTTCTTCCCAAAACGTAGAATATTTGTATCATTGATGTTTACCGCCCCTTCAGATAATATGGATTTTACTTGGTTGAAATCTTCGGATGTTGTTGATAATTCCTCATGTAAACATTTCTATTTGAAAATTCCTTTGACTAC
>NW_019295000.1:0-20586 GCF_000500325.1 Leptinotarsa decemlineata
GATTTTTCAAGTCGCAAGTATATGCGAATGAGCCACAAACCAAAGTATTCCTCACTACTACACACGCATATCTCATATGGCATCAATATCTCTTCCAAAGAAGAAAATATTTCGATGACATCTCATACACTCTTTACTTTATTCCAATTTAGAGATAGGAAGCATTTAATGAAATACCCTTTATTTTATATCTATGAAAGAAAATAATTGGATCGATGAACATGATACCCTCTTGGATTTTATCTGTTCATTATGAATATTAGCTTTTGTTATTATTATTTTCATTCTTACATATCATTTTCAATTTTCTTTTTTTCCCTAGCAACATATATTGTTTGGGAATAAATAAATGGAATTGAACCACAAGTTTGTTTGTTCCACAAAATAACATTGTTTTATCTGTGACGGAAAAAGTTGGACATTTTATCTCTGATGTCAAGGTAACAAAATGTCACTTATTATGAAATTACTTTTTTTCCCGGGAGGTTGCAGTCAAGGTCAAGGATGAAAACCCTTTGCTAGTTTGTCAAGCTTACGGAAATGTTTATTTCCTTCTTCAGGACAACTGAAATGATAATTGTAAAAATTGTATAAAACGTTACAGATATAACTTACTCAACATGAGATTAATATAAAAAATTAGCAGCAAATCGAACGAAAAATAATTTGAAAGTCAATTTTGACATGAATCAATCAATGACAGTTATTTGTTGATAACAAAAATAATAATTTGTTTCACATCAGTCAGTTACATAATAGATGAATCAGCATTACTATTTCTTCTTCGACTATCATTATCAAATTTGAATAAATAAGCATAAATTTGACTGGGATTATTTGAGTTAGTTTTTTTGTTCATGGATTTCAATTCTTTATTTATGTGTATCATTTCTAGAAAAGAACGTTTGTGAGGATTTTGTTCGATTTCTAAAATACTAGCATAAGTATACTCTATTTGGTGGTCTAATGAATTTACTTGTTGTGATAATGCACATGATAAAACATTTCTTCTGCAGTCACTTTTATGGGAGGTGATTCGACTTTTTAGAAGTCTTGAGGTCTGTCCAATATACACTTTATCACAATCTTTGTAAGGTATTTTATATATATTGGACAGACCTCAAGACTTCTGAAAGGTCGAATTACCTGTCATAAAAGAGACTGCAGAAGAAATGTTGTATCATGTGCATTATCAGAACATGTAAATTCATTAGACCACCAAATAGACTATACTAATGCTAGTATTTTAGAAATTGAACAAAATCCCCACAAACGGTCTTTTCTAGAAATGATACACATAAATAAAGAATCAAAATCCATGAATAAAAAAACTGACTTGAATAATCTCAGTCAAATTCATACTAATTTATTTAAATTAGATAATGATAGTCGAAGAAGAAATAGTAATGCTTATTCTTCCATTATGTAACTGACTGATGAAAACAAATTATTATTTTTGTTATCAACAAATAACTGTCATTAATTGATTCGTGTCAAAATTAACTTTTAAATTATTTTTCGTTCGATTTGCTGCAAATTTTTTATATTAATCTCATGTTGAGTAAGTTATATCTGTAACGTTTTATACATATNGCGCCGATATGGGAAAATGGCCGAAAGAGATTCATAAATGTGGGGTGATATTAGGATTTATGCGGGATTCAGCAAGAACTACATTGGAATTCAACGTTAACAAGAGCTCTCTAGTAAGTGAAAGAATAACATTCTCCTATCTTGAATTGAATTATTACTGAAAGATTATATATTCCATAATATACTCGTAACAGTGTTTGAATGAATGTAACATTTTCACAATTAGATACAGAGTTCCATAAAGGACACAACTGCAGTGATAATTCCTCTCAATGTTAAGGTTGATCTTTTCTGTCTTGATCTATTTGAGACAGACTAGAGTAGCAGATCACATTTATTTCGCATATGACGAGCCTCTTCATATTTTATATATTTTAGACATTTACTTACATATCTTTTTTTTTCAGTGTATTTCAGTATCGCACTTGGGAGGAGTTTTTGAGTTTTATATCATGGTGTTATTACCATCAAGTACAAGCTTTCATTCAGCAGCTCTGGGAAAACTTAAATTAATTATGAATGAAATCAAATTCACCAATTTATTCCATTTCACAATGTATATGATATTTTAAGATTGTGCAAAATTTACCCATCTCGTAAAAATGAGAATTTCTTTAGATTTATTAACGTCAAGATTAGAATACATTTTGTATTGCTGTTTCTACACCGACAAAAATCTCACGACAAGTTTCCATATCATATGTAGTGTGTAATATGGTGAATCGATAAGTTGGACTTGAATGAAAGTAATTTTTTTTTCTGTCTGTTCATTTCATTTGTTATATTTCGCAATTTATATGTGAAAAAATATTTCTTTTGAAAATAACCGATGTCAAAATCAAAATACATTTTGCATTTTTGCTTCTACACTGGCAAATCTCACGATAAGCTTTCATAACATATAAATTGTGTAATGTGGTGATTTGATGAGTTCGACCGAAAGTTATTTTTTTTTACGAAATGGTGAATAAAATTCCATACCTGAGAATGTTTTTAGCTCATAATTGATTTTTTTTTTCGAATTATTACTACACATGTTTCTCAGCCTATTCATTTCATTCGATGCATCATTGTTGCATGATCAGTTCCTCAAACATATGTTCGAGCACCATGAGGGTGCATAAAATGGGTTGAGGTGAAATATTAAATTTTTTGCATTTTTTTCAGCAAAGTCTTTCATTTGATACTCATATCATGGTGATCTACAGAAAACTAGTTCGCCATCTCACGTGGTCTGCTATATTCTTTCATATTTTTTCTATGAAATCAAATCAATTATATTTATTTCATGTGACGTATTTTTTTTTCAGCAACCCGTTTAATCTGACATCCATATCATAGAGGTACATACAAAACTAGTTCGCTTTCTTGGATTTGATATCCATGTAATAGGGGACATAAAAAGCTGATCCACCATCTTGGGCAGTCCGTCATAGTTATCCAAGCGTGACGTGATGTTATTTTTGTTTCCGTTTTGAGCGAATCCTTTATTTCATATACCCCTTTATAATTGGGTTGCATAAAAAACTGATCCATTACCTTAGGCGGTCTGCCGAATTTCTGTTTAATCAGTTGCGGATAACTGCTTCAAAATTCAGTTGCAGGATTTTATCTAAACCAATATACATAATATACACACATATCAAGTAGAATAAAAGCTTGTAATGAGTTCGAAGATACTTCTAATCCTAGGATCATTCCCTCCTCATCTAATATTCTTCCAAAAGTTTCATTCATTGAATTACTAATTTTTGGTCTAAGAGAAGATTTTAAAAGCACTGCATTTCGGGATAAATTAATTATTTCGATTTCTTTATGTTTCAGATATTCCACAGTTTTTCAGAATGGTCAGTGATAGAAGCTGACGTAATATCTGGAATTTCATTGGAGAATACATTTTCAGAACCAGCAATTCTTCAAGTGACTTTCACTCTGAAAAGAACCTCCAACATTGTAGAAATTTTGTTATTCTCTCCATTCGTAGGTGAGTTTCGAGAGATTGTATCTGTCTCTTTTATTGTACGATTGCTTCATCGAAAGAATCTCATTTCAGTTATATCTATTTTCCTCTTGGCATCATTCTGGATGGATCCTCTTGGGAAAACGAAAATTACACTAACTTGCAGCCAACTAATTTTAACAACGATAATGCTTCTTGCATTGGCAAAAATTGTACCAAGTCATTCCCAAAATGTCCCTTTTTTGGGTAAGTGCCATATAACCATTCGAAAGATTTCAGTTTTGACATTGTGAAAATAGCGAATGAATATTGTTTCTGAAAAGTTAAAGTAAACAGTTTGATACTATGGATTTGGAATCGGCATCAGAGCTGAACTTCCACAATTCTGACATTTGCAGCTCGAAATGTTTCCTTAGTAAAAATTACGATGTTGTGGAAAATTACTACCTCTTATTCTCTGAAAGATATTTTTGTAGTGGACTCAATGCTTCTTATTGTTTTTTGGGTATATAATCTGGAAAATAAACAAAGCCACATCAATGAAAAATCAGCTGGAGTGTATTGAAGAGAGTTCACAAAGTAGCGTGTTGAAAACAGTTTCAACACTAGTGTTGAAAGTATTTTTAACAGAATGTTTTTTCGACCAAATAGCAATAAACAAAACATAATTATTTAATTTTGAAGAAAGTTTTATTATGAACAATAGAAACAATAGAACAATTAAAATCTGTTACAAATGTATTGTATACAATAATTACATTATTATTATTATTATTTATGAACATTAATATGAAAAGTACAATTAGAACAACTGCTGATGTTATTACCTTGCGATGTTGAGGAGCCTTGTAATATATTTGAACTATCTGAGTTGACAATTTCATGGGCATCAACATTCAATTCTTGGAGTGTAGAGGACGATGCTGTAATGCTGGAGCTACTGTTGGAATGATTCTTTCAGCAATAGCCTTTTTTACGAAATAGATTGATCGATGTAACCCTCAGCTACTGTTGTAGACATCCATCCTCCGTGCTTCTTATTATCCATTATATTATCCTGATTCTGCTAGCAAAGTAGCAGAAGATGAATTTCATTAGTTCGGACTTCCATTGTCTGATATTGAATAAAATTATTTGAAATCCCTGAAAGAACTAAAAAGAAGAATTAAAAATCAAAGAACAAGAATAAAAATGGAATCAGTCTAGTCATCACCCTAAGACGATTGTGGATACTAACAATCGAAACGTCGTGAAGTAACTTGGCTTGGAATCTCGTAACTTTTTAATTTTATTTTTATTACTTGTTCAATTTTTTCCATTTTTAGTTGTATTTTATTTCACTATCATTTCATTTCAGTTTTTTTTTGCTTAATATATTTGTTTTTTCAGATATTCATTTTTNATGGCATATGTCAAAGAATCAAAGCTAGTTACAATCTGAGGCGAAAGTTTTGGGTTTTGATAACGAAAAAAATATAGCTTTCTATCAAGGAAGCTACGGTGTTAGCGAAACGCATCTAGAAATAAAATTATTATCATGGATAGCAACGGCGGTTCGTCAGAGGAGGCAAGGGAGGCTTGGCCTCCCCATAAGATTTGAGGGTATTCATCGCAATAAATTAAAAGATATTGACAAATAATTATGATTATTTTTTTCTAAAAATGCTTACTTTACCATTAATTTTCAATATAAATACATAATATGCCCGAAAAAATACTATCACTCACTACGTAGTACGTACCACACTGTATCTTGCATCAAACGCACCGCCCATGAACGAATAAAGAATAAACTATCAACCCGAAATAATAAATATCATACGTTGCAAGGGAGCCAAGCCTCCGACCGATTTAAAAAACACAAACTCCACTAGACCGTTCCAACCAGCTACATACGTCCTGATTTGTAATTTCAGTTGCAGAAATTATAGCGTCAGAGGAGGCCTGCCTCCAGTTGGTCTCCGTTAGTGTACGAATGCGTTTGTTTTTTATTTAATTTTTCGGACGGGATACCGTGACGGACCGGGACTAAAAAATATTCCGGTAAATCGTTTTAGTGTTTCTTGATAATATTTGTTGTTTGTGTATAAAATTGGCAGTATTATATTATAGCAGTGCTTTTTGGTGATATTTTTAATGTGTTTTCAAAGTGTTTTCTTTCAATTTCAAGGTGTTTTCAGGTTTCCACTTTTGATTTTTTCATTTATTATGGATAAGTTGGACGAAATTAAAAAATCTGACGATAAAGTTGATTGGTTGCTAACAAATAATGTTGAGTCTTTGTCTTATAATAATAAATTTTACATTATTAAAACTCTGGGAAGGACTCAACCAAATTTGATTTCAATTAAATCTTCAGATAATCGACAAAATCGTGGATTTGATATTAGTTGGTACGATAAATGTGATTGGTTAACCGACTCCATTAAACAAGAAAATCTTTTTTGTTGGCCCTGTGTTTTATTTTCCGTACAAACCGAATACCATATGTGGTCTAAAATAAGACACTCCGATTTTAAACATTTACCTCGTGTTATGGGGCAAATATGATTCACAATTTGGCACTTTTTTAAACGGTAGCGTTTTTTCGGGCACCTCAAAAACCATTCAAAATGAGCTCATTATAGACAGTGTGGCATACATTATTAAGGAAAATATAAGAAAGGAGATTTAAAGTGTTTCTTTTTTTGCATGGGAAATTGATGAAACTACCGATATTACCTATCCATCACAACTTTCAATCGTTTTTAGATATGTCAAAGATGGTAATGTGGTGGAACGTTCTATGGGTTTTCATGATGTTTCATCTGGGCGCACAGCTGACGATTCGTTTAATTTTTCAATTCGTACGTGTGACACCTATAATTTTAGGCAAAAGTTGATTGTGCAAACCTATGATGGGGCTGCGGACATGGCCGGCCATTTGAATGGTTTACAAACTAAAATAAAGTCCATAGCTCCTCATGCACTTTTTACGTATTGTCCAATGCACGAGCCGTCACTGATGGATAGTGTTGTTAATTCCAATCGAGTGACGGGTCAGTTCATTCATAATTTGTTTATTTTTTTGATTGTGGCTCACTTTCACTAGATGATAACATAATCATTACACATAGCGCCATTCAGTTGTCTATGGGGTGAGAAATCTGAAATTCGGAACAAATCTTCATAAAAAAAAATGGGAATCTTTCAAAAAATGTGAAAAAGCAATAGATTTCAAAATGAAATCTTCACTGAGATATGTAGACAATAAAAAAAGGTTACTTTCAGGTACACACTGAAAAGAAGAGTTCTCTTGAAACAACTTCTGTACTATAAAAATTGAAAGAAAAAAAAATCGTGATATACGGGGCGTCCAGCGTTGAAGAAAAAACATGTCTGACATCAAAGTATACTGGTGCAGCGTATAAGGAAAAAAATATGGCGTCCAGCATTGAAGAAAAAACATGGCTACCATCGGGATAAACAGGGTGTGCAGCGTTTAAAGAAAAAACATGGCGGCGGACATTAAGCGGAATATACAGCGTTAAAGAGAAACAAATATGGCGTCTAGAATTACAGAAAAAAGACTACCATCGTGATATACAGGGTATGCAGCGTTTAAGGAAAAAACATGGCCGACGTCAAAGTATACAAGGTGTTTGCAGCGGTAAAGAAAGAACATGGCGTCCAGTGTTGGAGAAAAAACATGGCTGACATCAAAGTATATATTGAGCGGAATATACAGAGCGCGTCAAAATATATAATTCAAGAATATGTCAACTTGAATGTTTTTTCTTGCATATTGGCAGCCATGTTTATGTTTTTTCTTGCATTTTGGCAGTCATGTTTTTTTTTCTTTAACGCTGTATATTCCACTCAATGTCCGCCGCCATGTTTTTTTAACGCTGAGTGCTATGTATTCATTGTAATTATCAGCAGCACGGTATACCCAAATATTCTTATTCCAAGCTCGACACATTGACGTCATGTTTTTTTCTTAAGCGATGAGACATCCTGTATGACAGCCATATTTTCTTTCAACGCTGCACACCCTGTATACTTTGATGTCAGTCAAGTTTTTTCTTCAACACTGGGCGCCATGTTTTTTTCTTTAACGCTGTAAACACCTTATATACTTTGACGTCGGCCATGTTTTTTCCATAAACGCTGCACACACTCTGTATTTCAAGTCTTTTCCATCAACACCCTCTATTCCTTATGATTTCTCTACAAGCAACCGCCATGTTTTTTCTTTCACGTTAGCAGCCATCTTTTTTTCTTTAACGCTGCTCATACCCTCTATACCTCGATGGCAGCCATGTTTTTTTTCTTGAACTCTGCACACCCCGTATAACCTCCATTTCTACGTAGGTCGTTCAGAGGTTTACGTTCTTCATTGCTACTGTTAGTTGAATTTCCGGTGTCATGAAACCGGCATAGTAGATCTAGATGAGCTGTGTGGCACGTAGCGCCGTCCTTTTTAAATCAGGTATAGTTGGTCTCCAGATTATCAAATTTAGGCCAAATGAAGTTGGTAATTATCAACTTATAGAACTTGCCGTTGACAGTGATGACCTGTCCAACGCCGTTCTTAAGGAAATATGGACTGAACAGTGACTTTTTTGGGATGCATTGGACGCTCTTGGATCTCCACTTGCGATGAATGAGGTCATTGCAAAGGAATAAGCAATGTCACTGTGACCGACACCCCTTTAAAACTGTACATTTCTTGGAAAATCGCTGCCAATCCGGTCGAACCTCCTGTCGAGCTAGCTTCAAACCAGTTTCAAACCATCATTTTTCTTCTAACTTGTGCTTATATTGTCTTCAATTTACTCGAGCAATGAAATAGCACAGTTGTAAGAATAATTTGTCCAATTTATTTTTCCATGAGAGGTACAGGTTCGGAGTAAGTTATTTCGATACTCTTATAGATTTGTATAACAGCACGAGCGTGGAGAAACTCACTGACGATCTGACATTGGTTATTTCATCCCATATTTCTTTATTTTTTCGGACAAACAAATGTAATACAAAGAATTTGAAATTGAATCATTTGAAAGAACAATTCTTCCAGATCAGTCTCAACTCACCTACAGTAGGTGTTAATGGACTGACACCAATCAGGAAACAAATACTTTCCTGGCTAATACTACAAATCGCGTTGGATTATATCCGACAGGTGTCAGTGCAGGATTTTTCACAGAAGTAATTCCTACATATTATGTTCCTTCAGACTAGTTTCAGGGTATTTGGCCTCTTGTCAGTGCATCATCGATATGAAGTCGATGATTTTCCATAATTAAAAATTGAATTCCTTCCAGAGTATCATTCCTCGAACTAGGCTGAAGCGAACATACAACATATTCGTCATCGCCCCATCTGCCCGTGAACGAGGTAACCAACCGCATATCCGAATCACTCAATTCCTCGAATGAAGAAAAAAACTTCACATACAGTAAGGAGGCATACTTGAAGACTGGTTGTAGATCAGATGAATCGATAAATAGATAATTTGATTTACAGCCAGCCTTCAAATATGCCCTCTTACTATATGTGAACTGATTATGCTGAACATTTAGTCAAATTCTGTTACCGATAAATATGCATCAGTCGTTGTTTCCATGAATTTTTCAATTGATCTATCAAGCAACCAGTTACCAGCTCAATTTTCCATTGTTTCTTCATTTTCAGTTACACTCTACAGCTTTACCATGATTGCTTTGGTAGTGGCTTTGGCAATCGCTGTGATTGTGGTCAATTTGTCAAGGAATAAGAAAAACACATCCGTGCCACTGATACTGTCGAAGATGTTGACGAATAAAGTGATCAGCTGTACATTATTTTTACCAAAGATAAATGTCAGATAAGTCTCCATTTTATAGACTATTTTTAGAAAATATTAATTTTCAGATGTCTGAAGAGTATGGAAAGCTGAACGAAACGGGTCCATCAAAGTCTCAAGAGAATAGCCAGATAACGTGGATTGTTCTGTCACTTGCTATCGACAGGGTAGCTTTCGTGGTCTATGTGGCATTGATTGCTTTTGCAGGATATTCGAAATACTGATTCGATTGTTTTGAGTCCTGTGTGGATCAATATAAGAAGAATCTATAATTCATTATAAAAAAATATTCAACACATTCTATACAGCACACAGGAATTGTGAAGTATATTTGTATTCCTCAATTCAATTACAACATTTCAATCGATGTTTGAATAAAATGAAAATCATTACATGTATGCATTGTAGAAATCATGTTTCAATTGATGAAAATATATAAGGGGAATTCACTAGCAGATACAAAAAAACAGTGTGTCTTGCCTTCAAACTAATTATTCAGGTAGGAAGCAAATTAATCGGTATACTGTACCGTGCTTTCTTTCAAGACATCGAGAAGATTGTTGAAGGACAACAGGTATACAATGATCAGTTTCATCACATCCAAGGATCATATTCTCTGGGAAAGAAAAGAATTTAGCTGTCAATTTCTCCATCGTGATACAAAAAATGTGGGAATCTCCCAAAGAAAAGAAGGAAGCAGTCAGTTTCAAAAAATCAGCTTTATACAAAAATGTGTAACTTTCAGACACAAAGTGGAAAAAAAAACTCTCCCGAAACAGCTATTTTCATGTAAATGTTGAATTACCTACACGAAAGGAAAATTCTTTCGGAACAAATACTTTTATGTGAACGCTGAATTATTCGAAAAACATTTTATTCCGTTTGTATTCCAAACATTTGTGAATGGAATCAACATGGAATCATTCACAGGATTCCTACACAATATAAATAATTTGTCCTGAAAATATCCCCTTTGTATTACATTTTGTATTTCAAAATTTTGATTCCTGATTTCCAAAATGTTGAATTTTTCTATGAATATTTGAACATTGAGCATTTGGAATATGACATTGTCACACTATAGAATAAAAGAAGTTTAAAAATCACTCATATGAGGATGAGGAATACAGTGTCCCTATGAATTCATTATAAACGGAATAAATGATCGAGAATTTTTTATACAGGTCTTTTTTACCAGAAACCAAAATGAATCTGAAGACTGTATTGAGAGAGATGTATACAAGAAAGAAAGTGAATATTTCTAAAATAAATCTCGAAACATTTGTCTTTTCCAAAATACCTAGAGAGTGGGCTCTACTAAACGTCTGTCAGAAAACAAATACTTTTCTGGCAATGAAAAACATTGAATTATATCCGAAACACATTCATGGAAGATACCTGCTGCTCCTTCTGCTGGATGAACGAGAAATAATCTCTGCGTGGTATCTTGCATATATTTCCGTCAGGATATAATCAGAATCTTCTGCGTGGGTACTACGGGAGGTACGAAATGTTCAGTGAGGTATCTTTTTTCGATTTTCCAGACTTAATTGGATTTATGTTAGAGAATTGGTACGTAGGGTTTGGGGCTTTGTTCACGAGATGGAGCTGTTACTAGTTCACATCTTTCTCTTAAATGCGGTCGAGCTGTGTTGAAGTCAGACGAGTTTCAGGCAAACTGATGTTCGGGTCAGATCTTTCCTGCACTGATGAGAAGTAATACCTCGAATCCGGTCTTGAGGTGACCGATTGATTCTAGCATGATCCTGCTGAATGAACGGGAAACTTCTGCATGATTAACTAACCTCTCTGAAAAATGTTGCATAAATGTATGTCGGATATGATTCAATGTCAGTCATGGTATAAGCTGGAAAGGAAATTCGTTGTTTTCCAGATATGACTTGTCGGCTCCAGCTTCTTGAAAGAACGTTCCCTGCAAGTGGCCGTCGATGGATATCTCTCGAATACTTTCACCATCAACGCTGGTGTTCCCCAGGGATCCATATTTTCTCCAACCCTCTTTTTATTGTATATCAACGACTTATTGAAAGAAACAAGAGTCCAATATATTGCTTTGCTGACGACAGCACACTTGTCTCGTTATTCCATTTGTATTCCAGGACATCGGTTACGGAGGCACATCTTCACCGGCAGCAGGTGATTACATATCTCAATGACGATCTAGAAGTGATTTCGAATTGAAAGTAATCAGGTTCAATTCAGTGCCACAAAAACTCAGACATCGGTTTTTTCCATGTAACCTCTCGAAACAGCTGTTTGTGTCTGAAAGTTACTTATTTGCATAATCTACACATCTTGGAGTCGTGAGTCATCATCGGTGAGATTTAAATCCGGACTATTAGCTGGCCATCTCATGACATTAATATTGTGCTCCTGTAGGAAATTTCTCACGACCCTGACTACGTGTGGCCTGGCATCATCTTGTTGTGAAATGAACCCAGCGCCCATATTTTGGGCATATGGAAAGACATGAGGTTCCAATTTCTCCTCTATGTAACGAACAGCCGTTAAAGTCCCTTCCCGAAATACCACAAGGCCGTGTGTCCTGTCAAAGTTATACCAGCCCATACCATTATCGATCCACCTCCAAATGAAACAATTTCTTGCACACAGTCATCCAAATAGCGTTCACCGAAACGTCTCCATACCTGAACACGTCCGTCATTGTTGAATAACATGAAACATTACATTGGCCCACTGTTTTAAATTCCAATTAAGATGCTCTTGACGAAAGTTTCTACGATTTCCTCGATGAGCTGGTGTTAATCTAGGGGCTCTAGCAGGTCGTCTTGCATGGAGTTGTACTTCATGAAGTCGGTTTCGTATCGTTTGCTTCGAACTTCGCGTTCCCGTAGCTTCTATAAGGCGATTTTGCAGTTTTCTAGCAGAATAGGTGCAACCCCTAATTACCTAAAGTCGTAACAAACAGTCTTCTCTGCAGGTTGTTGCCTTTGTCGATTGGGATAAGGGGTTCTTTTCACTATGCCGTAAATTTGGTAGCGATTCCAAGCTCTGGAAACCGCAGAATGACTCACATTAAGCATTTGGGCTACATGACGCCTTGAATACTCTACTTCGATCAATGCCACTGCTCTAGCAGCTTGAAATTCGTTGAGTCACACCTTACGTATCCACCTTCTACCCAATACATCAACATTCATTGTTTAAATTTTAAAATTTAATGCCTATCACGAACTAAAAGGTAAAGTGAAACTAAATACAGAATTTTTCATATCAATGTATTTCATATAAAACTACAAAAAGAAGTAAAAAAAGTAAACAACAACCGAATGGAACATGACAAGGATTATTATGGAGTACACACCAGAAGTTTTTATCATGAAATGATACATATTTTTTTATGTTTGAATCGGAGGGGTTATATTTTTAGAAGTAATTAATTTTTGGGAAAGAAAGCCTTAGGGCAAGTGTCTTACGGCGAAACATCGATGTATACCAGTGAGGATGACAGTGTTCCATGTAAGTGTAATTTGTTACCATTCATTTAAAGTAGAACTCATGTGGATAATATCTGATTTTATTCCCCAACGAATGTTTGAAATACAAACTGAGTAAAGAAAAGTATCTTCTGTATAATTCAGTGTTCATATAGAAGTATTTGTTTCGGAAGAATTTTTTTCTTTCGTGTAATTCAATGTTTATATGAAAGTAGCTGTTTCAGGAGGACTTTCTTTCAGTTTGTGTCTGAAAGTTACTTCTTTGCATGATCTACACATCCATGTATAGAGTTACTTATTTTCAAATTGATTACTTCCTTCCTTTCTTTGGAAGATTCCCTCTTCTTTTTTTGTATCGAGATGGAGTAGTAGAAAGCCAAAAACTTCCTTTCCCAAAATAATTTTTTTAATTGGATTTTAACGATATGTCTCTATATTCATTTTGAGTAGTTATTTCGTCGTGCTTCGTTTTGATTGAAAACGGAGATGGAATGTGTGATCAACTCAGCACAAAACTTTCTTATTAGTCAGTAGGCTATGTTTGATGACAGGCAGTAAACATATCCAAAGGAATGAACTTCAAATGATCAAGCCAGTCTCAGATATACCTACACAGTAGGTTGAGTGGACTAACGTCTATCAGAAAACAACTACTCCCCTGGCTAATACCACGAAAGGCGTTGGATTATATCCGACAGGCGTCAGTGCAGGAATCTGCACAGAAAATTTCCTGCATATGCAATTGGCAATACAACTGAAAGATTCTTTGAGGTGACATTTTTGTTGTTCGCTACAACTTAGGGCGAGGAATGAACTACTCTGAAAGAATTTCGATTTTCAATTATGGAATATCATTGACTTCACGTCGATGATGGCCTAGTGGCCATCGTCGCACTGACGAGTGGGTAATGAGCCTGAAACCGGTCTGCAAGTGTGCCCGTTCCAAAATTGAGGGTCAACTTTTTCATTTGCATTGCCAATTGCATATGGAGGAAGTTTTCTGTGAAGATTCCTGCACTGACGTCTGTGGGATATAATCCAAAGGCTTTCGTGGTATTAGCCAGGGGAGTAGTTGTTTTCTGATAGGCGTTAGTCCATTCAACCTACTGTGTAGGTATATCAGAGACTGGCGTAAAAATGTAAAGTTCATTTCTTTAGATCTCAGCACCTCCTCGTGTCTTTAGTCTAATAGTTGAATTCCACTATGCTGCTTCTAGAGGACTTCGATCTACTCGAAGAAGATTCTGAGAATACTTGATCCTTCAGGCAGGCTTCGGCTAGCATAGTTTTAGTTTTTCCAACAACTTTCTTGGTATTCTTTCTATTTGGCACTGGTAGGTCTTCGGATAATTTCAGTTCTTCAATGTCAGTCACATCTAATGCTAAATACGGAGCCCCTTTCTGGACATGAACTTGCATCTGCAAAATATAATTCATTGAGAGGTGTACGCAGTTTCATATATTTTACATAATCTGAAAGCTTTCTCTACAATCTCTCCCGATAATTTTTTTTGTATTCGCAAAAAATTTGTTTTGTTGAAGGAGTGAATGATATTTTTCAAACACTTTTTTTGAGGACAATAAATCCCAATTTTGGGTGTTGTATAAATAAAACATAACCCGAATTACATTCACGTCACGTAAACTATTAAGAATATGTGATTATGAACAGAGTTGTTTTATTAAGAACATTCACTTACGCCACGACTCGTTACTGTAATTATATTACACACAACCTTGTAATGTGAATAATCATGGACATTATATGGAGAATGGAACGTATACAGAAGTATCCACAGAAACAATGAATGAAAAATGTGAAAGAATATAGAGTTTGTAATGTGGTGAGCTAGTATTGATAGAGTTGATATTCTTGAATTCTTCAAATGTTTGATTCCAATAGAAACTTCGATGATAGGGATATTCAGGGTGAATTAACAATATTCCGTCGGTTCATTGCTATCGATGAAAACAATTTTTCGAATTGCTCAATATATAGGGTGCTCGGTAAAACTGGTCAAGTTTGATTCATTTTCAAACAGACATAATTAAACTTTTTCAAATGGGACATTACCCTGTATTTTTTCATTTTTCATTTTACAAATTATACCCAGTTTTATTAATTGTTGTAACCAAAAAATTCATTTATTTACGTTCACTCACTCAATATTTTTTGAATATAAACAATAACGCCTAAATTTTTCATTGAATAAAGGAGTCCAGAAGATGTTTAAAATGGCGACCATTTTTTGCAATATATAATGTCAGTTTCNACTAACTATTGCTGAAAAGAATCCACTCAATTGCTGTAGACATGCGGGTGGTGAATTAAAAAATATTGTCTACAAAATAGGATTTTCTGGAATAACTGGGCAATGCTGCAATGGAAATTCGAAATAAAAAACTCATTAGAGAGCTAAAAAATATGGAATCGAATGACGTATTCATATACTGGGTGTTTTATTTGAAGAAATAGATCACCCAGTATATGAAAAAATAGAATTACTTTGGTTGGCCACGCTCGGCATAATCACCCAGTATGCGAGAAATTAATTTTGAAAGATAGTATTTATCGATATGACTGCAAAAAGAATTTACCAGTTCGAAAAATTGTTTCCTCTGATAGTAATGGTCCGAGAGAGTCTTGTTGACTCACCCTGTATAATATAAATTATAATTTTCACCTTCAAATGTTTGTCAAATTTTTATACTTTCTTTTGAATTATTATTAATGATAATTTCTACACCGAAATGGTTGTGTCGGTTTGGCCCAGACACGTCCAGAGAGCCCGACAGCGTCGTCAACTGATGATCACTCTTTATCTGGTTGGTAAGTGATTATTGGGTCCAAGAATCATGGACCCTGAGTAGACACAATTAGCCATGAATGAAAGTCTTTTGAATTTTACCGATCAAGGTTTCTTCCGAATCACAGAAAACTGATCCTGAGATTAGAGAAGAGGGAAGCCACCATTCCACCAGAGACACAACAAATACAAACACTATTTCAACAGAGTGGTCTAGATCAGGGGTTCCCAACCGGTGGTACGCGTACCACCAGTGGTACACGGGAACGTTTCAGGTGGTACGCGTGAGTGATGTGAGCAACATGCTGTTAATAACAAACCTGACTCAGCTCACGGGTCGCTAGAAAAACGAAATAGCCATAACCCAGTGAACGACCTGACATCTTTGTTTTTTTATTACATTGGAATTTATGATTCCTAGGTAATGAAACGATAAAACACTATGAATTTTACCTAGGAATAGTACAGTACAGAATACAGTACATAATAGTACCCCAGATATGACAATTGGTAAACAAAGAGTGTTTCATTTTTCACCTGTGGGTCTTTAAAAGGGTCTTTTACTTTCACTTATCATTACAGGTTCGTTGTGGGTGTTGTAATTATTGATTCTGATTTCGTTTAAGAAAACTGAACTATAAAACAATTTCTGACGTCCTTTTCTACTTCAAACGATTGTTCTAAAAAACCTAAGTAACCGGCCAATCGTAAATACTAGAAAAGCTACTAACAGTACGGTTTTATAGTGAAGCCAGGGACTAAAACCAGTGACATTCCTATTCCTCAATGTGTTCTATGTTTTGAAACACTTTCACTGTGTTTTATTTTCCGTACAAACCGAATACCATATGTGGTCTAAAATAGGACACTCCGATTTAAAAAATTAACTTCGTGTTATGGGGCAAATACGATTCACAATTTGGCACTCTTTTAAACGGTAGCGTTTTTTCGGGCACCTCAAAAACCATTCAAAATGAGCTCATTATAAACAGTGGCATACATTATTAAGGAAAATATAAGCAAGGAGATTGAAAGTGTTTCTTTTTTTGCATGGGAAATTGATGCAACTACCGATATAACCTATCCATCACAACTTTCAATTGTTTTTAGATATGTCAAAGATGGTAATGTGGTGGAACGTTTTATGGGTTTTCATGATGTTTCATCTGGGCGCACAGCCGACGATTTGTTTAATTTTTTATTCGTACGTGTGACACCTATAATTTTAGGCAAAAGTTAATTGCGCAAACCTATGATGGGGCTGCGGACATGGCCGGCCATTTAAATGGTTTACAAACTAAAATAAAGTTCATAGCTCCTCATGTACTTTTTACGTATTGTCATGCCCATGCCCTAACTTTAGTATTAAGCAAAGCGTGCAACAACATAAAAATGTTCGCGCCTCCGGCGGGCTTTTCTTTGTGTATATAGTCTATATGACTCAAGCCTCCCCTGTTCTCCAATGCACGAGCCGTCACTGATGGATAGTGTTGTTAATTCCAATCGAGTGACGGGTCAGTTCATTCATAATTTATTTATTTTTTTGATTGTGGCTCACTTTCACTAGGTGATAACATAATCATTATACATAGCGCCATTCAGTTGTCTATGGGGTGAGAAATCTGAAATTTGGAACAAATCTTCATAAAAAAAATGGGAATCTTTCGATTTCAAAATGAAATCTTCAATGAGATATGTAGACAATAAAAAAAGGTTACTTTCAGGTACATACTGAAAAGAAGAGTTCTCTTGAAACAACTACTGTACTATAAAAATTTAATTACAGGAAAGAAATCAAATTTTTTTACTTGATAATGGGGTCAAACTCGAAACCGGTCGTATAAATAAAATCAACTAGTGGTAATTAGACGAAAATGTTTTTATTCATTTCATTAAAGTGATCATGAATTACTACAAAATAAACAAGTCAGTAATCATACATAACTGCACTTGGGAAAACCCCACAAGAAGAAGTTTAACGGGGTCAAAACGTACGATCTCAGTGGCCAGTTCACATCACCTCCACGTGGGATGAATATGCCCTCATATCGCTGATAGCGAATATCCAATGTGGCAGGAGCAGTAGATCCACTATGTCGGTTTCATGACACCGGAAATTCAACTAACAGAGGCAATGAAGTACATAGAGCTCTGAACGGCCTACGTAGAAATAACGCCATGGAGGTATACGATGCCCAGCGTTGAAGATAAAACATGGCTGACATCAAAGTATACAGAGTGTGTGCAGCGTGTTACGAATGTATTGTATACAATAATTACATTATTATCACTATTATTTATGAACAATAATATGAAAAGTATAATTAGAACAACTGCTGATGTTAATACTTTGCGACGTTGAAGAGCCTTGTGATATATTTGAAAGAGAAAAACATGGCGTTCAGCATTAAAGAAAAAACATGGCTACCATCGTGATATACGGGGCGTCCAGCGTTGAAGAAAAAACATGGCTGACATCAAAGTATACAGGTGCAGCGTATAAGGAAAAAAATATGGCGTCCAGCATTGAAGAAAAAACATGGCTACCATCGGGATATACAGGGTGTGCAGCGTTCAAAGAAAAAACATGGCGGCGGACATTAAGCGGAATATACAGCGTTAAAGAGAAAAAAATATGGCGTCCAGCATTACAGAAAAGAGACTACCATCGTGATATACAGGGTATGCAGCGTTTAAGGAAAAAACATGGCCGACGTCAAAGTATACAAAGTGTTTGCAGCGGTAAAGAAAGAACATGGCGTCCAGTGTTGGAGAAAAAACATGGCTGACATCAAAGTATATAGGGTGTGCAGCGTTCAAGGATAAAACATGACTGACAACGTTGAAGAAAAAACATGGCGGCAATGTAACAGGCATTGAGCGGAATATACAGAGCGCGTCAAAATATATAATTCAAGAATATGCCAACTTGAATGTTTTTTCTTGCATATTGGCAGCCATGTTTATGTTTTTTCTTACATTTTGGCAGTCATGTTTTTTTTTCTTTAACGCTGTATATTCCACTCAATGTCCGCCGCCATGTTTTTTTAACGCTGAGTGCTATGTATTCATTACGGTCAATCGTAAAAACGATGAAAGTTACTTACAGTACGGTTTTATAGTGAAGCCAGGGACTAAAACCAGTGACATTCCTATTCCTCAATGTGTTCTATGTTTTGAAACACTTTCAAACCAATCCATGAAGCCTTCTTTACTGATACGACACCAAAATACTAAGCACCATGATTTGAATGGTGAGCCCATTGATTTTTTTTTTTAAAGAAAATCTAATTTTTTAAAGAAAGAAACCCAATGTTTAACGAAGTTTGTCAATACCGATACTAAGTTGATAAAGGCGTCATACCTTGCTAGTTTAAAAATTGCAAAACATGGAAAGCCAAAGAAATTATAAAAATACCACTGTCAAATAACACAGTAAAAAGACGAATTATGTCTGATAATATTGAAGAACAACTGCTTTGAAACTCCAAGAATGCACTTCTTTTGCACTTCAAGTTGACGAAAGCACTGATGTTACAAACATGGCGCAGCTACTTGTTTTCGTGCGATTTGATTATAACGAAGAGGTGATAGGAGAGTTTTTTTTCTGCAAACCACTTGAATCAAATACCACAGCGAAACTCATTTTTAAGGTAATTGATGAATCTGTGCTCAAAGTAGGCATTACCTGGTCCAAGTGTATTGGCTTGGGTACAGATGGGGCAAAAGCTATGTCAGGAAAATTGACAGGGCTAGCAGCAAAAATGAAGGAAGTTGCTCCTGAATGCAAAAGTACGCATTGTGTCATACATCGAGAAGCATCAGCTGCTAAAGGTAGTTTTCGATTTCATTTGTATAAAGAAGGAATAATATCGGACCTAGCGCAGATCATTGTGGTACACCCATTGGTGTAAATACAGCCTTCTAATTGATCAAAAAATATGGATTGTCATCAGCTCAATGAAATGAACTAGAATGAAATCATATTCATGCTGTTCAATATTTCAATCATGACAACATCGTATATATGTTATCACATAACAAACCTCTTTGAAATTAATGTTCATATCATACTTTTGTTCAGAACTATTTTGGTCTTTTCTTTATCGACCTTTTTTGGGTAATTGTTACCTTCCACAATCTGAAAAATATATCATGAACCACCAAGGCGGTTCACCACCAAGGCTTTTGATGATAATGAATACTCTCGATTATGAAAATAAATTATCTCAGTTGATTTCGAACACAACATACCGAACACATAATATAACAAAAAACGTTTTCAAAAAACTAAAGGATAATCCAATAAAATCAATTGAACAGAAAATATAAAACATTGGCTAAATATAAAGACATGCTAACCAAAACAGAACGCACTCAACTAATTTCTCATTTTAGTAAACAACCTCATTTCTATGGTTTATCAAAAATACATAAATCTAATGTTCCTTTAAGACCAATTGTAAGTTCCATTGCATCTCCCTGTCAGAAATTAGCAAGATACCTTTTATAAATTTTGAAGCCAATCTCAGGAAACAGTAATAGTTTCCTAAAAAATACAACCCATTTCATAGCTAAGCTTAAAGACATAACACTCAGTGATGGTGATGTTCTGATGAGCTTTGATGTTGAAAGTCTTTTCACGAATGTTCCTGTTGATAAAACTCTTCACATTGTCGAATCCAGGTTGAAAAATGACTCAACTTTAAAACATCGAACGAAGTTGGATGTTAATTTTATATTAGAACTTTCAAGATTATGTATAGACAAAACCTATTTTCAATATAGAGATGATTTCTATAAACAAGAATTTGGCATGGCTATGGGTTCCCCTTTATCTCCCATCTTAAGTAACATATATATGGAGTATTTTGAAGAATCTTGTGTTGAAACTTATCAGAATGGTCCCAAAGTTTGGTG
>NW_019295001.1:0-20510 GCF_000500325.1 Leptinotarsa decemlineata
TTTCAATTCTTTAATATTTTCAAAATTTGTTCTGAATAATTGATCTTTTATGAAGCCCCACAACGAAAAATCTAGAAGAGAAAGGTCCGGTGAAACTGGTGGCCATTCAATAGGACCATTATATCCTATCCACCTTTTTGGCATAGTTGTATTGAGGAAATCTCTGCAGATTCTCCTGCGATGTGGTGGAGCTCTGTCATGATGGAAATACTCATATTTTCTTATGAGGATATGTGGCAAATCTTCTGATAACTCAATCAGAGTCTCTGATAAGAAATCCAAGTGTACTTCTCCGGTCAGAGATGTTCAAAAAAAGTGGGGGCCAATAATTGTATTATCAAGAACACCAAGCCATACTTCAACACCATATCTCTCTCGAAAATTGGTAACTCTATGTTAATATTAATTTTCTTGTCGCCAATGATAATGTATATTCCTGTTGAATCATCCGTTATTGGTGAATGTACTTTCATCACACCACACAATTCATTATCTTGGCGAAATTTTCTAATGAGCCATCTACAAAAAACTTGTCTCCTGTTGAAGTCCGTTAAACGCAAATGATGAACTTTCCTCACTCGATAAAGCTTGAATTTATTTTTCTTCAAAATTTTCCGTACAGACGTAGTGGATATGGCCGAATTATGAGCAATCTCCCTTTGAGATACTTCCTTGTTATAAATTTTTTTTATTTTCCATAAATCCTAAATCAAATTTATGTCACTTTATCATTATTGTGAATCTTCTTTGAACTCACCTAAAACGCCGATTTCATTATCGCCACCACATTCAGTAACCGTACATTTTCTTTCAGAGGGTTTTTCAAAAGATCCATAACTCCGTAAAGTATTTTCGATTCGTTGAAAATATCTATGATTAGGTTGTCGGCGTTCAGGATACAATGTCTGATACATTGCCAGAGATTTGGTAGTATTTCTCAAACATCTCGAATATACAAAAAGCATATCCACTTTTTCGTCATTAGAAAAATTAATGTTTTTCCCTTAAAATCGTTCAACGATTTGAATAACTTTTATTTTATGTGACACAATTAACTTGACATTCACATTCATGTATTTCATGGCTTACTTCAAAAAAAGAAATTATCGCTTATCATGTTTCTCGTGAAAATCATCTATGACTTTTTAAAACAGTATTTTCTTATATGATTCTGGTTGAAATCCTTATTTTCTGAACAGAAATTTTTGGGTAGCTACAAATTTTCAAAAGACATTTGGAAATTATGAATGGTTTGGTATTGATAAAAAGATTATTGGTCTCTCTTTTTCAAGACGACCCTGACAGAAATTCAGTTGGATTTCAGTGAATACAAATATTTATAATCTCAAACAACAACATTATCGACAGGATCGACTCTGGATTTCAGTAACATTCGGAAATTCGAGCTCTTAATAAAAAATGATAGTAATGATGTGGTTTCGGGAAGAAACTTCGCGAAACATAGATGTTGTGATATATCAACGAATTTGTAAGTATAATGACTACGAAAATGTATAAAACAATATACAGGTCCGTATTTCAAAAACATATATTCGTGACGGAATTTAATGAACGAAACGTTGCATTGAGAAATGAGTTTACCCGGATGATAAAAAACACAAAATAAAACAAAAAGTGTCTTTGTCATTTTTTGATATTATTGAAAATGGAGGCGGTAGAGCAAAAAAATAAAATCTGTCAGTTTCAGTTTTTTTGCAAATATCTTACGAACCGTGTATGATTTCATGGATCTGAAAATTCCATTGTGTTGCATCCCTGAAAATTGTTCCAATTAACCGTCCTTGTACGACCTACCGTTTCCGAGATAGCAATAGTGGTATCAGCTGAAAAAACGGCCTGTATATGTATAGAAAATAATAAGGGTGCAAGTACAGAACTCTGGGGTACACCGTAAGTGACAGTCCTAAGATAGATTTTAATTCCTTCAATTTCAACTGTTTGCTTTCGATCTGATAGGTAATCTTTCAGCAATTGGTGTGTAGGTTCTCTTATGCCGTAGGATTAAAATTAAATATAATGTTATACTGATTCTATTTCTTTGGCTTTTATGTAATTACCCGATTAGTAATAATTAATAAAGATTTTGAAATTTTTACAAATCTCTAGCCATGATTATTAGAAATAATACTCTCGAATAGTGATATATCGTGATATTAAGTAAATCAACTAGAATTCTACATTAAGATTGTTGAGACCTCAAAATTATTACCAATTCAATTATAAATTATATAATGTCATCGAGGGGCTAACAATGGAAACTCTTCGAGTCCTTTGCTAGTTGACATTTTTATGGATGACAGAGACTAAATTTCATAGTTATTAAATGGCAAGTATTTTACCTATTGGTACAAATAGGTGAATGATATCTCTGTTTCACTGGTTCAATAGGCAATTGGGTGAGTTTTTTAAATTTTTTAATGCCATTTACTCTTTCATTAAATGCATCAATGCAACGGAAGTGAATGACCCAATAATTATTTTGGATCTAACTATTATAGAGAAATTATCAAACATGACCATATTATATAATCCTGGTCATACATGATTTATCGATATTTATGTAAATCAGCATAAATTAGCGAAATTAAATAATTTCCTACCGGGAATGATTGTTTCATGGAGTAAATTGCTGTCAACAATGGTAATAGTGAAGATACTTTTGATTTCACTTTTTTAAATAACATGCTGAATCAGATTATGAATTAAGTCTATCCAACCTCAAGTATCGAAGCTCTTTTATGAAAAGGACAGACTGGGATGTAGCTTATGAAACAAATCATAATTTATGAGAATTCATTGAAAACAGTAAAGTGAGAACTCCAGCATAGGCTAGAATAAATCGTTAGTACACTCACCGGCACAATTAATCGTCCACATATTTCATTTGCAGTTTTATACTAACTAAGGCTTATCAATTGTTTTGTTTATTGTGAAGTGGGTGCTTTAACAAAAAAATCAACACTTATATCATTTTTTAATTTTCTAAATTTGTATCACCGATGGGTTTTTGTAATTAGGTCGTTGTTTGACATTGTTGTGTTACTGCGTTATCATTTCTTGTTTCATTTTGCTATATGGTACAAGTATTGTTTAGAGTTCCCTTATTGTTTGTGACTGTAAAAAATTCCACTCGACGCAACTGATGTAGCCAGGGCTTGGTGTACCTCGTACTACGGTAAGGGATGCGATCAGACGAATTCGGGAGAAAATGATAGGTTTGCTCCGTGCGCTATAACAGAAGCAGTGGGGTTTGGGAAGGTGACTCTTACGTGGCTCGTACTGATCTTGTCTTGTTTGATAGAGACAATGTGAATGCTCAAAGATACGTAGAAGAGATTTTTCAAGACCACATCTTACTTTTTGTACCGTTCATTGGGGACAACTTTCGATTGATGCATGACAATGCACGGTGCCATACTGCAAGATCCTTCACCGAGTACCTCAATGAGGTCGGGATTCAAGTTTTACCACGGCTGACACGCATTCACGATCTCAACCCGATCTCACATTTGGGATAACCTCAAAAGACGTATAAGAGATAGAGTATCAGATCCTATGACTCTGGGAGAACTTAAGATAGCTATGGTAGATTAGTGGCACAATATCCCCCAAATGGATATTCAGAATATGGTGGATGGGTTAGCAAACTGACTCCAAGAAGTCATAAGGGCTGGAGATGGCAACACCCATTATTAATTTTAATTTTTTTTAAGAAACGCCACTTTTGTCACAATTAAGTTTGTCAAATTTTCATCGAAAATTTTCATTAATTAAATTTTTGTAAAGAAACCGTTAAGAAATGACTCTTATTGAAAATTTTTGTTTTTTATACTTCAAAGGTAGTTTAAGGGTTTAACATACCCTCTCATGAAATGTGATATGAATTTGGATGTTTCTGAAAATTGAAAGAAATACAAGGTGGGCGGTTAATTGTGCCTATGAGTGTATATAATTTGACTTTTTGATCATGTCCCAACGTTCATATTGGCCGAAGAAACATAGACAATAACGATTGAATACTCGCAAATTATCTTCTGGTAGAAGTATATCTGTTCAAAAATGAATATGCTCTCTTACATTCAGTATAAAAAACGAATTGAATCACTTAGAATGTTTGGACATTTTCAGATACAAAATTTGTAACAACTGCTCAATAATTTTCTCCGATGAATTTTCTATTCCGATCCGATAAAATGCGCAGTTTCAAATAATGTTCGCTTCAAACAATTTCAGCAGGATATACTTCTTTGCTTGTATCCCTCGCCAACATGATGATGATGATGATGAGGGATGGGATTCGCATCAGAGCATCAGGATCTAGTTTTATTGATTTGATAGATGGACTTTGATCGTAGTTCAAGTATTTCTGGTCATCAATTCAATATCACAAGTTGTGTGGAGCCCATGTATCTGAAACAATATTTATTTCATTTATTAAAACAATCAGTAATACTTCGTAAAATATTATTCAAAGAAGTACTGTTAAAATATTATTTGATTGTTACTTTGGTTAAAAATGTGTCATCTAATGGAAAACTGAAGAGAATCATGTCTGCTCTTCAAACTCATTGGACAAAAAATTTTATATGGAAGGTTGTATATTCATTCAATATTTTTCATCTGTCAAAAATTTTTCGAATTGAGTTAATGATAATTGATATGTGATCGCTTTTGGGTCAAAATGAAACAATCTTTTCCACATCATTCATTAGTATTTCTCCTCATAAGCAAATGAAAAAATATTTTATGAACATTTTCCATCAATGCCACAGCAGTCAAAACGATAAAATCATTAAATCAATCCATAGAAAGGATTTAGATTTACCTAAAAAAACCGACAGCCCACATTCATTATTTCAATGCATATTTGACCTAGGTATAACCCATATTTATGGTGACCCCAATAATATTTCAGCGTCAGATCGTGACATCTGTAAATTAAATATGCACCTGAAAGCCATTTCGTGCTGCGGCTATCTCCCGTTGCACAATGAACACGTCAATCACATACGGTGGCATTTCACGGATTTCTGGACATCACAGCAACTATAATATGTCTTTGCGATTAGGTTCACAAATTAACGTGAATTTTGGTATTTGAATGAGTACATTTCCTTATTGTGAGATTTCAATCGATTTGGATAGTTGATCGAGTTCAGCATTGAATGTAGTGGGTGAACTTTCACAACTGAAGATGAGTGTCTCGTATCCGTGATCTGCAAGTTTTTATGCCTGACGTTTTGTCTGCGACTGCGGTAGACATCAAAGGCGATTAAGCAATAAATGAAATGTTCGAGTCTGGGCTTTCGGTGTTATTCCAATGGTGATATATGCAACTTCGTTCATATTGGTTGAATTGGATGACGTGATACGAAAACAATTGAGTGCAGATAGCAGTATATCATTGATGTTAATTTTTTCTTTCTTTCGGTTGAAAATGTTTTTCTATTCCTAAAATTCTATCGCCTATCTACATGTTTTTTGATAGTAACAACGAGGGATCTGGTGAATTTTCAGTGTTGCAAGAGACCAATTTCATTGTGAATTGGATTTTTTAATTGGGAAACGGAAAACCCAAATAACTCTCATTTTTTAGATGTACTAGTGAGCAGACGTGAAGATGGAACATTGGGTCATAGAGTATAGTAAACCAAAGCACACAGCCAGGTACCTGAACAGAAATTTTGACAACCAACGAAAACAGAAGAAAGACATATTTGAAAACTGAGTCGAGAACTAATATGTGAATGTGAGAGTTTTGAAGAGAAACTGTGTTATTAGAAGCAGGCAATGGAAAAGCTCTTCTGCTCTATGTGAAGAATGTAACAGATCGGATCGTGAGAAATCTGAATGAATACAACGTAAAACCATCATGGAGGCGAACAAAATACATCAGAGGAAGTCTAAGGCCCCAGAGGACCTTTAGCAGTATCCGAGGTTAACCAGATCACTTATAGCTGTCGATAAGTCACAATACAATGACGACAAGGGTAAGTTTCTGCTCCTCTGAGCACGGGAGAAATTGTCGCTTAGGGCATTCCGACAAATCAACAGTAACGGAACATGGACATAGAGAAGGTACCCCGAGTTAACGCGTTTGAAAATAATTTTAACGGGAAGGCAGAGGAAATCGATAATTAAGATCTGACTCCTTGCCCCTAATTGCTCTTGTATCAGGTCAAGTCAGGTCAACCAATGGAAAGGAAGACATGTCTACCGCCTGTAAAATAAAATTGGAGAATTACACTAGTACTAATGGTATCTGCTTTGCTCTGGTAGTTGCTACATCGCTTCTGATGTCGTAGACGAAACGTTAGACATTAAACCCTGCAGACCACAATCAACAAACCCAAACTGTTGTTCTGAAAATACGTCATTAGTATCAGCCTGTGACACCGGTCTATATTGTCAATTATATTAGGAAGAATCCTTGTTTTAGTTCAAAGCACAATGCAATTTTATATTCTATTAGGAAATGATTTGTTCCTGTGGAATTTTTTGTATAGTTACTCAAATGTAGTCATTGATATTGCCTTCAAAATGTTCCACAGCTTCAATACACAATCTCATTATTATAATAAATAATTCAATTGTTCACGCGTATAAACAATAATTTTTTGACTTGGAACATATAATAATGTGTATTTAGTTTGATGATGACTATTTTTAAATAGGTAATGATATTCCAAAAACTTATATAATCGTTTGTAAAGCAAGTATTCATAAGTCGATCTTCATTATTTCGTGTTTGAGGTTACATTTGATGTGAAGATGAAGTTTATTTTATTTGGTTTACAGGTAAGAACATGGCTTAATGTTCGTTATGCTTTCTATTGTTTCAATAAAATTCAGTACTCATTTTCTAGTCAAACTTGTCTCTTTTGATCATTTTGGGACCTGAGGTTCGAAATAATTAATTAATTCATTTTCATTCAGTAGCTCTTTGAACTTCGGGTCATGTCAACGGTATTGCTGAAAAAAATGTCTGTTGTTGAATCAGAAAGCCTTTTTTGAGGTGATTTGACAGCAGTTATTGATAAAATTGTAATATTATTATGCTTTTCAAATTTTCAACTGGACTGATATTTCATGATACTATTTTTAAAAATATTTGAAGCAGAAAAAATCGAGATATCTCAAAGTTATGAGTTGTGGAAAGTATCATGATTCCAATCATTTATTCTCCTGTGATTAAACTAAGCAGCAGAAAATGGACATTTTAGTTATATGGTCAATTTTGTTCGTGCTTTCTCTGGAATATTATTTTTCCGAGATTTTTCACTTCATTATAAATAACTGTGGAATTGTTCTTAGAGGTTAGAGGATTACATTCATAAAGTGTTACTGTTGAAACGCTTTTTCTATTGGATAGGTTGCAGTTTCAGAATATCATGTGAACAAACATGTCAGTTATGGTTTTTATGTCGTGTCGTCTGCACAAAATAAATAACAACTCGATCTTTTCTCACAATACCCTTCATTTGTTCAGGATCTCTATTGAATTATGATATCGTTCTATGTGAAATATCTTTACATAAAATGTGGGGTTTCTAGGCAATGAAAAATATATTTAGAATCAATACAGAATTGACAATATTAAAAAAAATAAGAAATGTCTCAACACGATTAGTGGAATTGATCCAGAGAAATAATTCAAAATCACAGGTATCTTGCGCAAAAATGGAAACCATGCAGAACTGATGGGATTCTTATCGTAACCATTACAGTGATGAGAACATGATTTACACAGAAATTTTGATATAATATCAAATGAAAATTTGACAATTATTTTTAAACCATGCTTTATGGAATTCAAAATCTGAGTTTTGTTAATAGCTCTTTATGATACGAGTGTAGCGAGTTGAGCAATTTCACGAACAAAATAAAACTTACTTTTAACACAAATATTATACATATTAAGTTTTTTGTACAACTGTCCTGTTTTCATATTAAAATAGATGAATTTAATATTTCTATAAAAACCCATTTTGACATCTCTTGTCAGTTAACTTTTTTCATGTTATCGCATTTACTGTGAAGTTGCCGTGTCAGGTGATGCCGAATCACCTGGTTACGCTTTAATTCAAATTCACATTCAAAGTACTTGCTGGTGTTTAATGTCTTGCATAATGAAGAACAATAGTGAGGAATTGTCTGTTGTTGACGATATTGAAGAGGCTGCGAAAAGAGCTTTAATTGAATTGTTACCAAAAAAATCGGCTCAGCAGAACGACATCGCATATTCTAATTTTCTAAGCTGGTGTAGACTTAAAAACATCGAATGAAATTTCAGCGAAACCTTCTTCTTGGCCTATCTGGAATAGAAATAAAAAATATGAAACTCGTCAACTTTGTAAAGCAAGTTTTCAATGATAAAGTCGAGTGCGCTCGTTGAAAATGGTGGTAATACAAGCAAATATTTCAAGGTAACATCATTCTTGAAGCAATGAAATGAAAAATATACGCCTAAAAATCAAAAATTCCTACGTTTGAACAAGTCCAGAGATGAGATGGGATGAAAAAAATTTCATGATATAAGTTGTTACTATTTCCGGAATATATGGAGCCTGCTGGCGTGAAGAGCTGTGCCATTAATCAATAGAAGACATATAATTAATGGATGAATCATTGATTGTTCAAATTCCAAATACAAAAACGAAAATAGGCCGTTCTTTATGCATTGTTGGAAAAAACATTGACTATTTCAATAAATACGTAGCACCACGCTCTTCTGTTATCAATCATTAACGTTTTTTTCTGATATACTCAAAATAGTGTCAACCCAGTTGGTTTAAACACATTTGGGAAAATGCTTTTCACCATTGCTGAGTTTCTGAACCTCCCGGAATCAAAGGAATATACAGATCACTGTTTCAGAAGGTCTTCTGCTTCTTTGCTAGCAGAATCAGGAGCAGATATAATGGATTTTAAGAAGCACGTAGAATGGAAGTCTAAAAGAATAGCTGAGGGTAACATATATCAATCTACCATTAAAAATGTTACTTTTAATGTCAGTTGGACAATTTTTTTTCTTTTCATGGAGTTCGATGGTTTCTGTATATACTGGAATGTTAGGCTGCTTTGGGTGCTAAATAGTAAAATTGTCCCATTCATCAAAGCGTGGCAGTAGTTAGTTTCACGTACATACTTTCTAATAATTCATAATTGTTATTTCAATATTTCAACATTCTAATTTCATAAATTTCTACTATTCTTAATCCCAGAATTACAGTATTTGTGTTCGACTTTCTTGTTTTTAGATATTCCTTGATTTTCATTTCCTGATTGAAATAGAGGTTCGTGTATCAAATCTTCCGTTTCTAAACATATACTGTTGTAGAAAAAATCGAGGTAACCTGTATTTCAGAAGTTGACAATTTCAGAATGTGTTAATATAACTTTCTTTCTTGAAAGGAATCCAAAAATAATTTTTCCAAATATCAACATGTTACTGAGAAATACTCTAAAGGGTGGGGCACCGATAACGAAACAGATCGATCCCAAAGGGGACATCTGTCTATCATAACCTCAACAATCATATCTCTTCCCCCACTACTCGGTCACTATCACCCAAACAATTTGAATAGGGAAAGTAGTAAGTGTGACACATCATCAAAAAGGTAATTTTATAAGGAATGTCAATTTTCGCTAACTAACTTTCTATTTTGGCGCCTTCTTACGGGAAAAAAACTGTCTCGTATTCCAAATTATGATACTTCATTTGCAAGCTTATTTGACATTGATTCGGTGACAATACATTATGGAATTTTTCTGAGGAAAAACACAAAATAGCGGCCCCACAATGGCGGACAAGATTTGCAAATAAGGTGCAATTTGATTCAAAATTGATAAGTAGTGGTTTTCAGGGTCGTACATTATGATTTGTTTGTCAAAGCAAAACACCAATATGGTGGCTCCAAGATGATGGACGAAATTTGTAATTATGGTGCGATTCGAATCAGCATTAGTATCAGGATAGGAAATTGTGATTGTTTTATCGATGCAAAAAACCAGATGGCGGACAATATTTGTAATTGTGGTCCAATTTTGATGCCCCACCCTGTATTCATTTTTACTAACGATTTGATCTTCATAAACTTCATTTCCAAAAATATTTCGCTATCACAGTAGCTTTTTTGTAGTGAATAACATGTATGTATGTAATTAACTACGAAAAACCTACTGTGATAGGGAAACATGTGATATTTTTGAAAATAAAGTTTGTGTAAATCAAATCGTCAAGTGTAGTTTGTGAAATTACTATGGATCTTCATCAACTAACGACCGATGTAATCAGAAAAATACTCTGCATATCGCAAAGTAACAAACCATAGAGATTTTTTTCCAAAAAACCAAATGAAGTTGCCTATTTGTCCTTATCATATAAAATATAGACACTTCGATGGAAAGCTCATGAGTACGGAAGCGCAGAAGGGCTATAAATTTTTATTATTTGTTTTTTGGAAATCTCGACTTTAAAACTCGAAATTTTGACTTTAATCTCGAAATTTAGAGTTCAGAATCATATATAAGTTCAAAGTCGAAATTTCGATATTGAAGTCGAAATTCAGGGTGGGGTCGACGACATATCCCCTTACGGAGACGCCATCTTGGGGATCGACAGAGAACTCAATCTTCCAATATTGAAAATAAACTAGGCTCACCAATACCGCCGTATAGAATTAAACACAAGTGAATTCACTCTTCCTCTGCGTTGTTTCGACCCATCATATGAGTATGTCGAATTTCGAGATTGAAGTCAAATAATGAAAATATGTAGCCCTTCTTTGCTTCCGTACATGACCAACTCATCCATATTCGACTCAATGTACTTGGATTCACACATTAAAGAAATAATTTCAATTCGAGAATAAACCATTCAAGGCACGGCGCCGTTCTCAAATTTACTGAAACTGCTTCAAACAGTATGCTTGCATCTTAAAAATATTGTCGTATTTTTCACATTCAAGTGGAAAAATCTTTAATGATATTCAAAATTCCAGTTGACGGTGACAAATGGCCGCACTCAAATAAACATTTGAAGTAAACACGCAGAAACTCAATCAAAAGCTTGGAAAACTGTTCCGAACCAGAAAACTGTACACACTTCAGCAACTTCTCCGGAGTATTGTTCTCATGTATGGAGCTCTGCCCCCGAACATACCCTGAAGATGCTGGATTCCATCCAGAAAAGAGTCATCCGCCTGATTGGAGACGCGAACATCACGTGCAACGTTGATAGTCTGGAACATTGAAGAAAGGTTGGAGATTTGTCGCTCTTCTATAGATACTTTCACGGGAGGTGTTCAAGTGACTTGGCACATTTGATTCTACCGAGAGCGGTACATATCAGAAATACGCGACGGACTATGGCTGCTCATTGACTGCGGTCATGTGGAATAAACTTCCTGAAAACGTTTTTCCAAATAGATATAATCTCCAGCGATTCAAATCCGATGTGTTGGTCCCTCACAAAAAAAATCCACAATAAACTTTCAAACTCTTAGAACAGAATAGGCGAAAGTCTAAGTTTGAAGAAACTGGAGAAAAATTGTATCAAATTACCAGAATATATTGTTAAATTTAGACATTTTACTAAAAAAGAAAAAAATTTCTGGTGTTTTGGAAGCATAACCATTCGGACATGGAGAATGGAAGTGAAACACATATCGATATTATTGCAATTGCTCGAAATCTTATCAAATATTACCCAAAAATTCGTTTAAAATGTTCAAGCTACAATCACAAACGGTTCATTACGAAACCTGAAGATTTTTTTACCGAGTTCTTTCAAATTACTGGCAATATTGCAGTGATGACTTCAGTTGTAGGGCTGGAGAAACGATTTCAAATATTTTCGTTTTCCTTTATGGATGATTTGATGTACCAAAATTATTGTCTTTTCAAATAATGTATTCATTTTTATTTTCATATTGCGATTGATATCTATGTAATAATATTTATCTTTGATTTTTTGATATCAAAATATTTGAGTTAAGACAAGTTTATAATATAGTAATCACTTGGTAGTACAGATTTTGATTCTAAACAGGTAATTTGTCAGTCATTTCAACTCACTGTCTGCTGGAAAAATATCATAGAAATTTGTACCACTGTTGAAAATTTGTCTAAACTCTCCTTAAACTTTATCAATTTTTAAAATTCGCTGAAAGTTTGTTTGAATTTGAAAATGTTTAGTAAACTAACATAAAACAATCATGGATCTTTACAGGTGATTTTGATTTTACTTCTAACATCATCTATACTTGGTCAAAGAGGCATTGGCAACATGGGCAATATGCAAGGTAGAGGAGGAGGAAGAAATATTATGCGTCCTGGCGCTGTTATGGGACGTCCAGCAGCATCCATGGGACGACTCATGGGAGCAGCTAACTCCATGATGCCTGGCAAAAAATAAAATAAATACCTACGTATATAATGACACTTCATTTCAATAAATGATGAGAATATACCCAGAATAATTTCAATCACAAAAAAAAATAAAAAATATTCAACTTTACTATTCGTATGATGTGAAGGTCAAATTAGTGGATCAGAACTGTACAATGAATTGATATATACCTACACATCAATAATAATAAATCTTTATTTTTCAGTTAAAAAGCATAAATGTATGAATACATTCAAGCAGTAACTGACAAAAACGTCATAATTAATACAGAAAAGAATTTAAATGATATGAACACAGTCATAAGTTATTAATATAAAAGAAGTAAAATATATAATTATATATAGATTCATAGAACCTACTAACTTAATAAAAAAAGACAGAACGAGAACATATTAGAAAAAGGTTAAAAATGTCATAGTACAAATAACAAATGCTATTTAAAAACAACAGCACAAATATAACATTTGATTGTCAAGAAGAAAACATCCTTATAAAATATAGTATTATGTCATAAATTCACTGATACTGTAACATTTTCTCTCAATAAGTGACGCTTTAAGTCTGGATTTGAAAATATTAATATTTGTAGAAGTTTGGATAGAGACATCGAGGTGATTAAAAATTTTGCATCCCACATATAAATGACTTTTTTGGTATAGGTTAGTTCTGTGCCAACAGACACAAGAAGATTTATGGATCTAGTGCCATACTGATGATCTGTTCTATTGAAAAATTTATCTTTATGTTTGTATAGATATATACACAGTTCATACAGATACAAGCCTGTCACGGTTTAGATCTTCATTCGCTTAAAAGCCTCTCTGCATGACTGCCTCCAATTCAGTCCTACAACAATTTTCACAGCAAATTTTTGCAGAGCGAAAACACGAGACCAAGATGTACAAATACTACAGTTAAGAATACCATATCGCAGATGACAGTTGATGTTTGCATAATAAACGATCAATAGTATATTTTCGTGACAATTATTTGATAAGAACTTTAACGCATAACAATTTTTTCTTAACTTTTTACAAAGTATATCGACTTGTGGTTCCCAGTACAATTTACAGTCGATTGTTAGTCCAAGCAACTCATTCGTTTCACTAGCATATACATTCATGTAATTGTCCATAAAAATCTGTTCCATAGTTACCCTCAGAGTAAATTTCATCAGAGAGGTTTTAGATACATTTACCGTTAAAAGATTTATTTCGGACCACTCCATTACTTTATTGTATGCCATTTCTGATGTGACCACAAGTTCAGTAGTATCTTCACCAGTTATGAGTATATTTGTACCACCAGCATGTGATTATTACTTGGACTTTAGAGATGTCAACAAGCATATTAATGAGATTATTTGCATAGATTAAAAATAACAAAGGTCCAAGAATTGAGCCTTGAGGAAGTCCCTGCTCAACAATGAGAGATTGGCTCTGAACTCTGGGATCCATCAGTTAGGTATGATTTCATTGAATTCAAGGCTATATATACCATAACGCTCAAGCTTAATCAATAAGAGGTCATGATCAACACCATCAAAGGCCCGAGAAAAGTCAATAAATAGGCCACAAATCTGGACTTTTCCATCCAAGGCTTCTATTACATTTTCTTGAAAATTATATACAGCAGTTTCAGTACTTCTGCCATTTAGAAACCATGCTAACTTGAAGATAGCAGCGTTTATAGTTGAAAATGAAAACAATTGATTTCTTATATTCAACTCATGAATCTTGCTAAAGCTTGATAAAAGACTTATCCCTCTATAGGAATAGGTATACTGGGTTTATAAGCCCAGCCTTGAGTTTGTCTGGGAAAATCCCTTTTTCTACTGACAAATTTATCAGAATATCCAGGGGAAAACTCAGTTCCTGACTACATTTCTTAATAATATTATTAGATATCCCATCATGCCCGCATGAATACGTGTTTTTCAGGTTATGAAAAAAATCTATTACCTCAAATTCAGAAATTGAAATGAAAAATAATGAATTTGAACAAATAGGTATGATTTTTTGCGTGAATCCAAGATCAAGTCCGACTTTTCCTGAAATGGGTGTAAAATGATTATTGAATTTCTCGATCATTTCTCTAGTGTATAATTCTGTTTCCTTCTCTTTTACGGAAATTTCTGATACTTGGTTGGGTTTCTTTTTCATTTGGTTAACCAAGTATCATGTGGTTTTTGTTTCATAAGTTGAGTTGGCTATCCTCAGATCGATTGTTTTTTTTATATTTTCTTGCAACTGCTGCCTGTATTTTTTTGTTAATTGCTGGCTGATATCTCTATATGATGCGTCAACGTTCGCTAATTGAGAATATAATGTAACCAAATCTTTCAGTTTGATAATTTCATTCGTTACTATGATTTTGTTATAATTTGACCTCAATTTAATGCGTCTCATAGGAAAAGATAATTCAGTACAGTACAAGATAGTTCTGAAAAATATATCGAATGCTGCATTGGGACATGTTTCAGTTAAAAGATCGTGCCAATCTTCATTTTCCAAGATTGTTTCAAAGTTGGAGGTATTGACTTCTGAAAAATCTCTCTGGTATTTAAAAATATCAATTTTGTTCTTGCCAGCATGACTTTCACCAATCTGAATTGGTATCTCAATGAACTGTGCGTAATGATCTGACAAACCTAAATTTATTACTACTGTCAAGTCAAGTCAAGTCAAGTCAAAAACGTTTATTGATCTTTAAAAATGATTACAAAATATTTTGTAAAAGTGTGTTTTGTGTGGGGCCCTGCTGTAGGTTTATGCCTCTTCAGGGTTATATTACTGCTGTACTGTAATCATTATCTTTAGAGACGAGAAAATTATCAATGCATGTACTCGAGCCTGGCATCACCCTAGTAGGCTCGGTGATAGTTCTCATCAAATTACAACATTTCAGAAGATCCAGTAACCTATTCAAATTGAGACTTTCAACATTAAAATTGATATTGAAATCCCCACCAGTAATAACATTGATACCATTCTTACCTAATTTCAATAAGAGGCCATTCAACAACTCCAGAAAAGACGTGAAGTTGGTTTCAGGTGGTCTGTATAAACATATTGAAATTATTTTAATTTTTTTCAACCCTATATCACAACATTCCGAAACACGTTTAACACAAAATTCGGTTGAATCTAAAACTTCATGAGTTACGGCAAAATTATCATTTTTATACAAAGCTACGCCATTATGAGCTAATGTTTTTCTACAATAACCTGTACAGATTGAAAAATTATTCAACTTCAAATCATCAAGTTGATCCTCATCCTGCCAATGTTCAGACATAAGAAGAAAATCACAACTACAGTCTTTGTCATAAATTAAATCTAATTTTGAGCTTATTACCTAAACATCGGATGTTCTGATGACATATGGATATTTTAGAACCGGTGAAGCTAGATCCGTTATTATTCATGAAAAAGAACTTTCAAGAGACAGAGTTGGAGTTGGTAAGCTTTTCACTACCTGGGCTACTTCTAACTGAGAAGCGGATTGGATAAGTTTAACTGTACCTTCGTCTTCATAGTTAGTGATAATTGTATATTTTCGAAAAAGTTTGTGTAGAGCTGATGCTGAGATTATTTTTCCTTTATTATTCATACAATCGTATCTGTCAAAAACACCTCTGCCTAGTACCTGATTGCAGTCCATAATATGTCTAAAATGTATGCCTCTCGCGAAAAGTTTTTTAAAAATAGAGATAATATCTTCATAAACCCTAGTGTTTTTGTGAATGTTCCGATATGCATAAAGTTCTGTGAGAACTACTGGGACCGTATGAATTAGCTTGACAATAAATTCTTCAATCAATTTTACATGTGATTTACTTGACCATAAAACAACATGGTTAGGTTTGTGGAATTCTCAAGTGCAGTTTTCACTGATTCAGTATCAGTTGCATTCGGTTTGATTATTGCCTCAACCACAAAATCATTCGACATCCATGATAAATGGATAGCAAGGTCTCTATCATGGTACCCTGCGATGATTAAAATTTTTGGTTTGGGTTTGTTGAGGGCATCATCTGTTAAAACAAGATTTATATTATTTTTAGGGATTCTATTTTCTGGATTTATGATTCTTTGCTCCACAGATGTATTACAGGTCCCAGAAACATATACATCAGGGAGGGTTTTATTATTATTATGAAGTTTAAATTGTTCACTTTTTTTAATAGGCAAAGCTCTTCCATGAACATATCTCTTTCTTGTTCTGAAGTGTTAATGGAAACTATCATATTTCTCATCGTTTCATTTGCGATTTCTAAATCTTTTTCTAAGTTGGGTTTAAAAGCAGATCTCATAGCTGAACTCTGCCTATTCATCATTTCTTTGAATTTTATTTAATTTGTACTTCTTTTTTGGGAAAGAAAGTTTTTGGCTTTCTACTACTCCATCTGATACAAAAAAATGGATGAGAGAATCTTCCAAAGGAAAGAAGGAAATGAGTACTTCTTATTGTGATGAATGAAGATATATTATTATTATTATTTTTTTTCACCGTAGTGTGCGCTGGTCACGCCCTATCCCCCGAAGCCCCGATACATTCGGGAGGGCACGCCAGCATTATCAACCAATGACCACTCCCCACACCGTGGGGTAAGTGATCATTGGGTCCGAGAATCATGTGTCCTGAGCAAGCGCAGTGAGCTAAGAATGACAGCCTTCTGCATCTGTGCGGCTAAGATTTCTGCCTTAGTGCGGCAAGCCTGTATGATTTTGAAATTCGAGAGTAGAGAGGACATCATTCCACCAAAGACTCCAATAATCAGAAAAACCATCTTGACAGAGTGATCTGGATAGAGTCTGCGGAGTTCGAAGAGAAAATCTCGAAATTTTATCCGTTTTTCCTCCTCTTTTCTGACGATATTCGTCTCGCCAGGAGCTGAAAACTCCACGACAAATATCGTTTTGCTCTGGTGGTCGAGAACGACCACATCAGGCTTATTAGCTTGTATGAGCCTGAGGGTGGGGAACGAATAGTTCCAATGAATCCAGCACTTCTCGTTACCTACAACGAATTCAATATCCCCCGGAGCTTAGAGCAACACCGGTGTCTCGTCAATACCGTAAGAGTGTCGTAGATGGTAATACAGCACTCTTAGGGCCACGTTATGTCGATAGATATAGGCCGAGACCGCATATGCTGGATATGCTAATAGCAAGTGCATTAGGGTCTCGGGCGCCTTGCGGCAGGCTCTGCACCTTGTGTCAGGAACCTCTATACCCATCACGCGACTGCGGTAGACTAAGGTGTTGAAGACACCATCCTGGCAAGCCATGAAATTATTATAAGTTATAATTAAGATTTATTAAGCGTACATCTACGGCACTGGACACATTACTATCAGTTGATATTGATATTGTTTTTCGTTCCACTGAGTTGGTTTGGGTTTCAACTGATTTTGAGGTTTTTGTAGGAATATGTTTTTGTTTAATTATTTCTTTGATAGTATTTGTTATACCACTAATGATCTCTTTATGTTCATCTAGAGATGCATTATATTCCGATTCTAATTGTGAGGCTTCATTCATCAGAGTTTCTTTTTCATTATTCAGTTTAATCATATTTATGCTTGTCCTTCAGCTTCAGACGATAAATCATTGATGGTTTGTTCTAAAAGGCTTATTTAATTCAAATTTTTTGGAGCTACTCAATCTTAACAGCATATTATTATGTTATCCTGCCTAAATTTTACCTTATTTTTGTAATTTTCCAATAGGCAACTTCGGTGGAAGACACTACTACAATTGGAACATACATAATGGATAAAAGATTTAGATATACAACACTTAAAGGAAATTTTATCGTGTTATCAATAACCGCTACACACACTTGTCGCTTTCAACTCAATATTTTCCTCTTTTAAAAAAATAAGGCTCGTCTTCATGCCGTTACTGCGAAGGAATCTGGTGCTTGAATAAATACTAATCCTGTAGCATCACTTGGGATCCTACTGGATGATTACTCTTTCCGACTTGAGATTGAATTTCGACCTGGTACACCACTGTGTGTTCAACTCTTTCCTACTTTCCGAAGGTTTCATACATAAGATCATTGGCTCTCGACTAGCATTGAAACCACTCGAGTCCCAGAAACACTGCTGTTTGGGAAGTTTGGGAATTCTGAAAAGTGAGGATGGGGGGAGGGAGGAACCATATTCAAGATTCAGTAAAAAGACACAGGTATTTGAAGTAATACTGTATTTCCCATTACGATAAGAAACATCACAATACTCTAATAAAAGAAATATTTCAATAATAAACAATGTGCTCTATCAAAAAACCAGCATACAAAGCAAAACATGTTATTACCTCTTGGAGAGTAAACTAACAATTTACGTACGCTGCGCTGTCCAAGAGTCGTTTTTTTAAGTTTGTACCAAGAAACGTAAAATTTCCTGTAATTGGAAACTGGAAAGTCATCTGATAACTTTTTAGAATTGATTGACGCACTATTTCAGGGATCAAAATAGTATTTTTGAATAAAAATGAGTCGACGACAAAGTTGAAATATCAATTATGAAATGATCCATGTAAAAACAAAATGTTTTTTCCAGCTTCATTCTCAGCATTCTTAACAGAATGGTCTTGTTCTTGAGTACTATCACTATTCAAATCCCAATTTAAATCTACTTCCGTAAATGTTAAATCAGCAAAACCTAATGAAAAATTGGATTTTGTTTTTACTTCATAAGTTGACGTAGATGGAACATCAAGAAATGTTGACTCCGTACTGACCGCACTCTCCGTAGTGGCAGGTTTATTTGGTAATAACTTCTACAGAAATATTTCTCTTGGACATACCTCGATGCTGTTTTGATCTTGTGATGTATATTTATTGCTTTCCAACTTGAAATGTCAAACTGGCAAATTATATATTATATAAATTTTTTGAGTGATCTTACAGAAACATTGTCAACTTCATTGACTATCACACATTATATTACACTGAGAAAATGGTTTACTTTCTTTTGAGAAGTATCATCAATATTTAACAAATATCAATGTTGAATTTGACCTAAGTTTGTTACTAACGAATGATATTTTGGAAGAATTCGAATGAATATGTTATTGAATATTATATTATGTTTATGTATTGATATTTATTTAGCCTAATTCAATTCCACCATTATTGTGGAAATTAAAAAATTATATTATAGAGCCCTTGTCACGTATTGTATTGGAAAGAGTTTATATTGTATATCGTTCAAATACACGATATACAAATACCCACAGGTGGTATTTGGTAGCACACAGATGGTATTTGTACCAAATGCAAATGCACGATATACAAATGCAATGCACAATATACAAATACCACCTGTTGAACAAATTTCCTCGTGTGTGACTGTGAAAAATTGCATTGTAAGCTTCAAAAGTGGTAAATGTTTCATTGAAGATGAAGACCGATGGATCTGAGTAGAGAAAAGTATCTTCTGTATAATTCAGTGTTCATGTAAAAGTATTTGTTTCGAAAGAATTTTTTTCTTTCGTGTTAATTCAATGTTTATATGAAAGTAGCTGTTTCAGGAGAGCTTTCTTCCAGTTTATGTCTGAAAGTTGCTCCTTTGCATGATCTACACATACATGTATACAGTTACTCATTTTCAAATTGATTACTTTCTTGTATATACCTTGCTTTCATCTTTCTTTTTTGTCGACTAGTATAATAAGTTCTTTACAAAGTGCGTATATATGTATTACCTTCGATTGATAAATATATTCTATTACTATCATCATTATAATTTTTCATGAACAAAATTCCCATCTACAGAAAAAAAAATCGTTCGATAAAAACTCAAAATTATTTTTCATTTCCACTAAAAATACTGGTGATTTACCTATACAACCCTCTGTTTTCCACGACAATTTCTCATCATGTCTGATTGGTGAAAATTTCCTCTAACAACCCCTATTTCTCCCAAATGACCTTTCATCAATATTTCAAAAGAATTCTTGGAAAATGATGTGTTTGCTTTCCGCTCTTAATTAACGCGATTTTTCTTCCACCGGATGCAGGGAGGTCTTTCAATTAAAACTGAATGGGATGACCAGGCTTGCGA